>VMKM01002606.1:0-64324 GCA_008360985.2 Macquaria ambigua
TGTTACTAACTCAACTTCTTCCCTTTCCTGTAGTTGTGTGCTTTCTCTCCTCTCTCTCCTTCTGTTGCGTTCTGCCTCTGGAGCTGTAGAGTTTGGATCTATGGTTGCACCTGCTGCCCCCGTGTTCCTGCTCAACAGCCGATGCTGCTATTATTGTTATTCTTTCCTCCTGCCCCCCCCCTGAATTGAATTGTTATATTGTAGAGGACAACAGATAGCAAGGTATCTGTCATAAGACATGATGGATAAGTTGGCAAATTCTGCACAAGTATTCAATTCAAGCATAATAATACAAACAGAAAATCTGCAGGTAACAAAATGGAACAGAAACAGTGTGAATGTCAGAGAGGATCAGAACCAGAAGGAATGAAAACAACACTGTACTACGGCAATACGGCAATATTTCTCTCCAATGTGCGTTCACTGTGCAATAAACTGGATGAACTTCAGCTACTGGTGGGGAAAAACAGACGTTTCTTCATCTTCCGTTTTGTGTTTCACTGAGACATGGCTGTGTGGATCGGTACCGGACTCTGTGTTGCAGCTGCCAGGATTCCAACTTTTCAGAGCGGATCGCGACACAGAACTCTCAGGCAAAACAAAAGGTGGAGGTATCTGTTTTTACACTAACAGTGGCTGGTGTAACGATGTGACAGTGATTCAGTGGTACTGTTCTCCTGATCTGGAATCATTCTTCATCAACTATAAACCCTTCTACTCCCCCTGTGAGTTCGTTTCATTCATTCGGGTTGGTGTTTACATTCCACCGCAGACCAACGTACAGTAGACACAGCGTATGCTCGACGACCAGATACTGTGTGTGGAGTGGACAAACCCGGACTCTTTAGTTATTGTCCTAAAGGTAATCTTACCCACGAACTCCCACAATATAGACAGTTTATTAAATACCCGACCAGAGAGGATAATGTTCTGGATCACTGTTACACTACAGTCAGCAGTGCCTATCACACCGTCCCCCGCACTGCACTGGGACACTGACCACGTTATGGTCCACCTGATTCCTACATACAGGCAGAAATTAAAGCTATATTGCACGAGTGAAATTGTCAGTTTTGGTGTGTGTGTGGTCTACTGGAAGCAGTGTTGTAAAGGAAGGAAGGACCTGCGGTATCTCTCCTTCACACACCGCGGGTGAAGCAGCCTGTCACTGAAGGAGCTGCCCAGTGCTGTCAGAGTGTCCTGCATGGGGTGGGACGTGTTCTCCATCAGGGATGATAGCTTATCCATCCTTCTCCTTTCTCCCACCCCCTCCACTGGGTCAAAAGGGCATCCCAGGACAGAGCTGGCCTTCTCAGCCAGTCTGTTAAGTCTCTTCCTGTCAGCAGTCGAGATCCTGCTGCCCCAGCAGACCACTCCATAGAAGATGGCTGATGCCACCACAGAGTCAAAAAAAACGTCCTCAGGAGTGCCCCCTGCACTCCAAAAGACCTGAGTCTCCTCAGCAGATAGGGTCTGCTCTGGCCTTTCTTATATAGTGCATTTGTATTGTCAGTCCAGTCCTGTTTATTATTCAGGTGAACACCCAGGTACTTGTAAGACTTCACCATCTCAATGTCCAATCCCTGGATGTTCACTGGTATAGGAGGAGAGTATTTGCACCTGGGGAAGTCCACCACCAGCTATTTGGTTTTCCCTGCATTGATCTGGAGGTGGTTCCGCTGGCACCAGTCCGCAAAGCCCTGGATGAGTTCTCTGTATGCATGAGTTCAGTATTTTTAAGTATTTTTTTTTGTTTTTTACGGTGACGGTATGATATCACGGTATTACAAAATTAAAAGGGATACTCCACTCAGAACATGATTCTACCTCTTTTCACTCTATTGGCAATGTAAGGGAACATATCTTAAGAAAGAAAAATTAGCCTGCCCCATAATGTAGGTTAACTAGTAAATGTAATGTGATTCATTCTCAGAGTTAACTACAAATTTAGGCCTAAACTTTAAGAATAGGGCTAGACCTATTTTACTGAAGGTCTCTACTATTTTAGGCTACAGGGTTTTAACATTGTAACTTACCAATAGCTATGTGTAGCATGTGTCCAAAACATGCAAGCCTGGTCCATTTGTTGATCTGTAATGTGTGCACCATGTTTGAACCACTGTCAGTTGTCACGCATACCAGACGCGCTTCTTCCAAGCCCCAGGCAGACAGTGCCTGCTGCGCAGATTCCAGTGATCATCGATGAAGTGGACTGTGAGGCTGATGTATGGCTCAGTTGTCTGGCTGGACCACAAATCAGCAGTGGTGGAGAAGGCTTCAAGGTGGCGAATCTTCTTTAAGATTTTCTCCTGACACTCATACACCGCATACAGCTCTGGCAGATACTTTTGGGTAAAATACTTCCAACCAGGCAGCTTGTATCTTTGGTCCAGAATACGAATCAAATTTCTGAACCCGTCTCTCTCCACTATCTGAATCGGCACCATGTCCATGGCGATATATTCTACGACTGCCCTTGTAATATCCTTCTACAGCAGCAGTGAACGAAGCCTGGAGTGACAGCTGTGTTGCCTTAGGACGTGCTCCGCTGGCGCAGCTGCTGGCTGAATCAGCCAGTGTTTGGCCCTTGATGTGTTTTGTCTTGCTGATTGAAACCTGATTGCTGATTGTTTTGCGTCCTTTGTTTCTTTGTCGATAACTGTAACTGTAACGGTAAACTCGCTTTATAACCTAGGCTACAGCTGACATAAAGACTTTTGCGCCATCTGGCTCGCATCTGACGTTCAATTTCTGTTCACGTGAATAGCAGCAGGCTGAATATGCTTTATGTTTTCTATGTTTTCTGCAACAAAATAAAGACACGTATTCAGACCAAGACTGAACTTTTGAAGAAAACTAAAGGCCTTATTGTTATTTTTAATATTCTAAAACATTTATCATGATAATGACGGTATTGCAAAATTCATGTCATGGCAGAACGTGACACCGGTGACGGTGATGAAAACGGTATACCGCCCACCCCTAGCTAAGGCTAGCCGTGGCTATCTAATGCACAAGCTTTCACTTGATATAGTGCTCTTGCATTGGCAGATAGTGCAGTAGCGCAAAGGCGAATTGTACAGCCCGCAGATTACACAGTCAGACTACAGTTACTGCAGTTTGGTCTTTAACGTTGTTTTATAGTTACAGCAAATTTAAAAAGCTACGCCATAATATTTTAAATTGTAAAACAGAAAGTTCGATTCAGGTCTTAACTCACTTTTGACCAAATATGTAGTTCCTCCCTTTTACTTTGTACAATAGTTTACACATTTGTATGTATGGATATACACCGATCAGCCATAACATTATGACCACCTGCCTAATTCTGCCTGCCTTTCCCAGCAGAACATTGTCCAAAGCATCACACTGCCTCCGCCGGCTTGCCTTCTTCCCATAGTGCATCCTGGTGCCATGTCTTCCCCAGGTAAGCGACGCACACGAACCCGGCCATCCACATGATGTAAAAGAAAACGTGATTTATCAGACCAGGCCACCTTCTTCCATTGCTCCGTGGTCCAGTTCTGATGCTCACGTGCCCATTGTAGGCGCTTTCGGCGGTGGACAGGGTCGGCATGGGCACCCTGACCGGTCTGCGGCTACGCAGCCCCATACGCAACAAACTGCGATGCTCTGTGTGTTCTTACACCTTTCTATCAGAACCAGCATTAACTTTTTTTCAATTTGAGCTCCAGTAGCTCTTCTGTTGGATCGGACCACACGGGCCAGCCTTCGCTCCCCATGCGCATCAATGAGCCTTGGCCGCCCATGACCCTGTCGCCGGTTCACTGGTTTTCCTTCCTTGGACCACTTTTGGTAGGTACTGACCACTGCAGACCGGGAACACCCCACAAGAGCTGCAGTTGTGGAGATGCTCTGACCCAGTCGTCTAGCCATCACAGTTTGGTCCTTGTCAAAGTCGCTCACATCCTTACGCTTGCCCATTTTTCCTGCTTCCAACACATCAACTTCAAGGACAAAATGTTCACTTGCTGCCTAACATATCCCCCCCACTGACAGGTGCCATTGTAACGAGATAATCAATGTTCTTCACTTCACCTGTCAGTGGTCATAATGTTATGGCTGATCGGTGTAGATTGATGAGAAAATGAAATTATATTTTGGTTATAAGTGTGACTTTTAACATTGTTATTAAACTTGCAAAGAAACATAATAATTTCATTTTATTTGCTTTAACACACTTACGTAAACCAGCACAGACAAAAGTAGAGAAATGAGTTGAAGTCTGGTTAATTGAAGTTTGGTTTATTACTCTGGGCTATACATGCTCTCTCCAGAGAATTCATTATTTCCTTATTTCATAGTTGCCACCAGGTTTATTATAGACTATATGGTCTAATGATTCAATAATTACATAACATCCACAAAAGTGGTGACATGTTCCTCCACTATGAATCTTTTCCTATTTCTTTTTACTGAGCAATTATTAAAATACAAACAATATTCGGGCTACAAATTTAATTTTTTCCGAGCATCAATTAGAGAATAAGTTGTTCCTTTGATAATGACATCAGACTGCTGCTGTGGGCGTCAACTGATTTGAGAAGTTTAAAAGAAGTAGAAGCAGAGTGACAGTTCAGTGAGGAGGGATTCAGAGTATCATTCACACTATGTCATAAATTGTGTTTGTAGTTTTTCGCCTAACCATGACACTGACTTTAATTAAAGAGTGGTAAGTTTGAGATGTTTGTCACAAATGATTTCTAACTAATTTGTTGACTGAAGTAGACTGAATACTGTTTGTTGATGCTTTAGCTGCAAATTTAAACTAGTTGCACACTTACATATCTGTAACAAAATGTAGCATAGTATTGTACTCAATTCGTCTGGTGCACAGTGTTATTGTGTTTTAAACCAAAACGAGGATCATGATAAACTCTACACAGATTTCATATTTCACACTTGGTGCCTACTTTGACACCAAGTTGTTTAAATACTTATTTTTCATGATTATTATGTTTTTGTATAGTTTGATTCTTTGTGCTAATGTTTTGCTCATTGCTGTTATCTGTATGAACAGAAGCTTACATGAACCTATGTACCTTTTTCTGTGCAGCCTGTTTGTAAATGAACTGTATGGTAGTACAGGGTTGTTTCCATTCCTTCTGGTTCAGATCCTCTCTGACATTCACACTGTTTCTGTTTCCATTTGTTTCCTGCAGATTTTCTGTGTGTACTCTTATGGAAGTGTAGAATTTACTAATTTAACCGTCATGTCTTATGACAGATACCTTGCTATCTGTTATCCTCTACAATATAACACACTTATGAGATCTAATAAGGTTGCCATGCTTATTGCTGTTATATGGTTACCTCCTTTCTTTGCCGTTTTTGTCACAACATCCTTGAGTTCCTCTTTACAGCTGTGTGGGAACATCATTAATAAAGTGTACTGTGACAACTACTCACTTATAAAACTGGCTTGCTATGACACCAGAGTAAATAATGTCTATGAACTCATTGCTGCTTTTCTTACAGTCTGTGCTCCGGTATCTCTAATCCTTTACACTTATATTAAGATTCTTAAAGCAGGTTCAACATGAACAGTGTACCCAATATGATGCGAATATTTTTATCATTGTATTTTCTTACATGCCAACCTCTCTTCAACACTTTAATGTACGGCCTCAACATGTCCAAAATACGCATCATATGTAAAAGTCTGCTTTTACGTTCTGTTGGGAAGTGTAGATCATCCCATAGATTTGTTCAGCTTGAGTAACAAGAGAAAACAATAAATATATGCCCTTGGCTCACTAGTGTCAACAGTAATAACTTCTTCCGTTAACGTATCAATAAGTAGGAAATGTATCATGGAAGTTTTACAAAATAAAAATATTTTTTGGTCTTTGGTTTTGGTCTGTCTGATGACATATTTGTTTTATTTTCACATTGTTTTGCTTTAATCTTCTATATGTGTTATGCCACACAATGTTTGTTAAGTTTATTTAGTTAAGTTATCTTGTATATTTTGACATTCTAGTATCCCTCTCGTATCAGGTGTTTTGACTTCCTACCCTCGTGTGTCTTCCGCTGGTCTGATTGTCTTCCCCCGCCCTGTTTCCACCTGTTCCCCATTACCTTGTGTATTTATGTTATGTGTCTCCCTTTGTTCCTTTGCCAGTTCGTCTCGTCGTGATGTCAGAGAACCAGCGTTTACCTTCAACAAGTATCCGTGTTTTTGGTCAAGTCATTGTTTTTGTTTTGTTCTAGCCGTGAGTGCTTTTTCCCTCTTTGGAGTGTTTTTTTGTTTATTGAACCTTTCTTTAGTAAAGACACTTTTCGTTGCATTGACACCTTTTGTCTGAGTCATGCATTTGGATCCAGTTCGTGTGAACAGTCTTAACAATATGAAGCAAAGGCACATGATGTAAAATCTTAAAACCTCAGCATTCTCAGCCAAGAATTTATTAAGTGAAATTTTGAAAGCCATTTGAAATTGTCTATTGAGCATGAATTCAGTAATAAATAATAATAATAAAGTTAATTTACTTGTCCTAAACTTAGTCTTTTTGCGATTCATTTGAATATTTTACTATTTGGGATTTTATACCTTGGCTATATAAATGTTACTGAACTGCCTACCTTTTATCAGATTATTATTAACTACTAGGACTTTGAAGAGTGAGACATCACACAACAAACACAGAATAAGTTCAAAATTTAATGCATTGCAGCAGTCAAGTCAGGCTAAGTCAGTTTTATTTATATAGCCTAAAATCCCAAATTTCCCTCAGAGGTCTTTACAATCTGTCCAACATACAACCACTCTTTTCTTAGATGCTGAATTTGAATAAGGAAAAACTCTCTCTAACAGGAAAAAAAAGTGAAATGTCCAGAAAAGCAATGTCTGTCTGTTGTCTTCCATGTGAGCGTTGAACTCCCCCAGCAGAACTTCTAGCAGAACTTTAGAATCTGCAAGTGGTGCCCTCATATGCACAGACAGCAGTTTGTCTTCCTACCAGCTACAATCAGTCGCATTGGCGATGCACTTGACCCTTATGTCCAGCCTTGCAAGTGGTTGTACCCAGGTCATCCATTTGGGCTGGGCCCGAATGGGCCCCATGGATCTAGGCCTGGTCTCCCGGCCCTCGCCGGCAAGCTCCTTTTCCAGGGCTGGTCGTAGGAGAGGGCCTCGATCTTGCTTTTGATATTGCCGCTTCATAAGGGCTCTGCAATCACTCTTGGTCTGACCCCTGCCTGGGACCAATTTGCCTTTGGTGAACCTGCCACAAGTTTTTACCCCCATCAGCACCCAGGGCCATGGAGGTTGAGAGGTTCACCACATTAGTGATCTAATTAGTGATGAAAGTAATGCCTACATTAGTGATCTGTAAGCTGCAAAATGTAGAAACAGTAATAGTTTAAGTAGTTTATATGACTGAATCAGTCCTATATAGTCACTACTTCAGTAACAATCAGTAAATTATGTGTTTTTAACTGAAACAAGATATCTGAAGTTAGTAGTAGAGAAATTGGGTGCATCAGTGGAAGGTCACAAGTCTAAATTGTAATAATATTTTAGATTATGTGCAAAAGAAAATTTGTGAGTAACACAGCAGGTGTTATGATTAGGGTTGTTCCCCTACACCTTCCCTATGTTCTCCTGGTTTTCCCTCCTCCCTGTGTTCCTGTTTGTCTTGTCCTGTGTTCTATGCGTTGTGTGCCTATGCCTGGGCAGGGCCGGCAGACTCCCTTCCCGCCAAACCTCGGAGCAGCTGTGGCTCATCTGTAATCATCTCAGCAGTGTTCAAATACCTGGCTCTACTCTCCAGGCTCCGCCAGATCGTTCCGTTTCCCACTGTGGTAACAACTTATCGGCCGCTTAGTCTGTTGATTAAGTTCTCTAGTGTTTTTTGGTAAAACTGACTTCTTTCTCTCTGTCCTTCAGACCATCCATCTGTTCTGAGATCCATCTGCCCGGTTCGTTTTCCTTCTCCACGCTGCCACCCTGCTCGGACCTGCCTCAGCCAGCCTAGTCCACTCTTCAGCTCAGTCCACCTGGTCTCGTCCCGCTCCACCAGGATTTCCCCGGACTTCAGCCTTTCTCTGGCTACCGTGATCACTTCCCCCTTGTTTCCGTGTGAAAATAAACTGTGCATTATCTCCACCTGTTGGTTTTCGTGTTCTGCTTCTGGGGTCCTCTTGCCTAGTTATAACAGCAGGGAAGAATTAATGTGGTAAACTACACAGTCAGACTTACCCCTGGCTTAACACATTAACTTGTTAAAGTTTATACCTAGCAGGCTCTGTAATAACCTGTGACCTGCCATGCTCCCAAATGTCAAACCAGCCGTAAGCAACTGTCTGTATTCTTCAACTAGAATTTGCATTTCCTAAAGGAAAATGTGTGAGAGTTGGAAGCTGTTGCTCCAGCAGCAATTTTTGAGATAGTACTCCTCAGCTAGGAGTAGTAGTGCTGCACTTCGTGAACACACTGATAGTCAGCCAGAGCAGGGATTCGAACTACGGATCTTGGGGTCTAAACAAACAAGACGTACGGGAATGTGCTCTAACCACTGCCACTGAGCAGCACAGCAGGTTTGAAATCATTGTTACTTTTGAAAAGATCTTAATAGTGACACAACAATTAGAAAATGCTGCTGTTGTAATCAATCAAACAATTAAAGTCAGCTGAGGGTTTGAAGTAGGACTGCTCCACTGAACACAGTAGCAGTTATTAGCCACAGAAACCATTCAAATGCCAAACTGTTAAGCACTTTAAGGGCATGTATGCTATGACTTTTCTTATTTCTGCCTTTTATACTTTTTAAAAGATTAAGCTTTTTTCAAAAACAATTTACCATAGAAATGAATGGGAGCACACATGATTGCAAGGTTGGCAGCTTGAATCCCAACTCCGGCAACTAATGCAACCTATACTTCTACTACTGCTACTACTGCTATTACTACTACTGCTACTACTACTGCTTCTACTGCAACTACTACTACTGCTACTGCTGTTGCTACTACCACTACTGCTACTGCTACTACTACTGCTTCTACTGCAACTACTACTACTGCTACTACTCCTACTGCTATTGCTACTACTACTGCTGCTACTGCTGTTGCTACTCCTACTGCTATTACTACTACTACTACTACTGCTGCTGCTATTGCTACTGCTGCTGCTGCTATTCCTACTGCTACCGCTATTGCTACTGCTGCTACTACTACTACTACTACTGCTGCTACTACTGCTATTGCTACTGCTACTACTATTTTTTAACATTTTAAAATTTGAATGGGGTCTGTAGGATAAGGGATGCCTGACCAGTTGAGTCTCAAAATTAGAATGGTTCCAACTCAGTTAGACAATTCCTCTCATAGACTTCCATTATACATTTTAATACTCAAAATGTATATAAAAACACTGGAACATGTTAGAATAAAGAAAAGTAATAGCATACATCTCCTGAAGAACATGAACATTTTGGCATTGGAACGAAGTTCCTACGACAAACAGTACAGCACTAGAGAGACGCCAAAGAACTGTGATATTATAATAACTATTTTTTTCTTCATCATTTTCTTCAGAAAAATTGCATTTCCTGAAGAAAATGCGTGTGAATGCTGACAGCTGAAATGAATTTGCAAAACACTGCTGAAAAAGCAGAAATGTTGAAAATGCAGAGATCTGAAATGTTGAAATGAATTAGCGAAACACTGCTGAAAGTAGAAGTATTGTTGCTTTTACTGTAATAAATTGTTGAAAAAAGCACAATATTTTAAGTATAAATGGTGGAAAGAATTTGAATAGAAGCATAAATGTCTTCAAATAGCAAATTTTAACAGCTGAATGTTTTTTGTAGATTAAAATATGCAGTACAAGTTGAAGATGAAGAAATTACAAAGCATTGCTGAAAATGCAGAAATCTGAAGTGAATTTGCATGAAAAATCATTAGGCTGAAATGTTCAAAACAATGCTCAGAAACCTGGAAGCTAAACTGTAAAACTGGTAGAATTGGGAGTTGTCTGGGGCCTAAAAGTGCTGAGTCATTGCATCAGAGTTTCTGATTCAAAAAGTTGAATAATAGCTTAATAGTTGAACATCTTGTGAACAGTTTAAAGTTCAAATGGAGTCTGTAGCTGAAAGTATGCGAAAGCTGTAGCATTTCAAAGTAGAGCAGGTTGAAGAGGATTCTCCATTGGCTTACATTGTAAAATAAGTCTGAAAAAAGCTTAATATTTCGAAAAGTATAAAATGTATAAAATAGCTGAATATATGCTGAAATGTCAGAGGGCACCACTGCCAAAAGTAGCACAACTGCCAAAAGTAGCTCAACATCAATCCACCAATCAGAACAGAGGAACAGCTAATCAGCATCACCTGTGTGTCTAACTATCTGTGGCCTAAAAGTGCTGAGTCATAATCCATTCTAATGCTGAGTCAGCATTCACACTAATAATATATAAAGTATAAAGAGCGACGATAACATTATTTGTTATTTTGGCACAAACAGCTCTCACAGTAGGCCAAAATAACTAATCACAAATTTCCTGCCGTGAATTTCCTGACAAAAAGTGCAGAAAATATACTACTTTATAAATTGTGGTGATTACACTATTAGGTCAACTTATTGAAATTAGCTCACTGCAGCAAATGAACAGAGCAGAACCAAGAGCTGTACTTAATGTGGATCTGTCATGTTTCACTGTTATTTGATTTGCTTAATAAGGTCAGTAACAGTGATACAGATCCAACAGATCAGATGTGTGCATTCCTGGTTTTAAGCTCAAGCTTTTTTGGGTAGCTGTTGAATTCAGATTAATTAAATTTTACGAATGGCACATATTTGCAGAGTAATGGTTCCAAACTGAAATTTGATTTATCTATATTTAAGATATTATTTTTATCAGTTTATTCTAGGAGTTTCTGGTGAGATTTAAGAAATTTGGCGTTCTCTCTTTGATCCATATATAAAAAACACATGAATCAAATTGAATCTATGTAAGACAAACATATGGAAATGTATCTTTTCATACAATTCACTGACAGCAAGTAAATACATGTGTATATCATTTGCTGTAGGTCTTCATGAAGACAAAACTCAACCCCAGCTGTTTGTTTGTGTTGCATAACTTGCATTTTTATTTTCCTCTGTTTTATACATACAGTTAACTTCATGATGGTTGAAATAAATCCAAGGCGTCCATGTATTATTTTTTCTTGTTACCCAAGATGAACAAATTAATAGGATGATCTACACTTAAGAACAAAACAGACTTTTACATATGTTACGGATTTTGGACATTTTCAGGCCATACATTATGGGGTTGAAGAGTGGCTGGCATGTAAGAAAGTATAATGATAAAAAAATGCGCAAAATAATGGGTACACTGGTCATATTAAACCTGCTTTGTAATACTTCAAAGCAAACCCCAAAAGAAAAGTTGAGCAGAGAAGCAAGGTGAGGTGTGCAGGTACTGACAGCTTTTTGTCTGGTCTGTTTAGAACCAGAAAAACAAACTTGAAGAATCTTAATGTAAGTGTAAAGGATTAAAATTAGAGGACCAAAGACTGAGAAAGCAGTAACAATGAGTCCATAAATGTTATTCACTCTGGTGTCATAACATGCCAGTTTGACAATAGAGTAGTTGTCACAGTAAACTTTGTCAATGATGTTCCCACACAGCTGTAAAGAGGAACTCAAGGATGTCGTACCAACAACTATAAGCAAATTGTATAACCATGTTACACCAATAAGCATGGCAACCTTTTTAGTTGTCATACGTGTGTTATATTGCAGAGGATAACAGATAGCAAGGTATCTGTCATAAGACATGATGGCTAAGTTGAGAAATTCCACACAAACATAAGAGTACACACAGAAAATCTGCAGGAAACAAATGGAAACAGAAACAGTGTGAATGTCAGAGAGGATCTGAACCAGAAGGAATGGAAACAACCCTGTACTACCATACAGTTCATTTACAAACAGACTGCACAGAAAAAGGTACATAGGTTCATGTAAGCTTCTGTTCATACAGATAACAGCAATGAGCAAAACATTAGCACAAACAATTAAAACATATAAAGATGTAAGAATCAGGAAAAATAAATATTTTAACAGCTTGGTGTCAAAGTAGGCACCAAGTTTGAAATAAGAAATCTGTGTAGAATTTATCATGATCGTTCAATAGTTCATTAAGCAATCATAACACTGTTCACAGGATTAACTAAGTAATAATTAGGAAAGAAACTAATGATCCAGTAAACAACAAACGTATTGTAAGTCAATATAATGTGTATGTTAAACTACAAAGCATAGTTTATGACATTGTGTGAATCATACTAACTGGGTGGAAAATCTGCTTCTTTTATACTTTTCATGATGCGGGACGCCCACAGCAGTAGTGACCTCATTATCAAAATATCCCACTGATTGAAACTGTGTAGACCAAATATTTAAGAATTTTGTGAAGACTGCTCAGTACAATTAAGTTTGACAAAAAAGAAATACTTGTATTTTGTCCCTTGATGGAAGATTGTGCTGACATGATCTTTGGTATTTGTAGGTGCTACAGATCATGTTTTAGTAGTTATTTTCCAGTTGGCACCAGAACTTAGTTACAAACTGGAACTTAATATGTTCATAAGTGTTGTCTTTGAATATCTGTTGTCTCCAAGTCTCCAAGCAGCCTGTACATCTCTATGTTTAGTCAGGGGAACAGTTTAACAGACCTTTATCTGTCAAATTTCAGTTCACCACTGAGATCCATCTGTCATGATCCCAAGGACTTGTGTACACTGTTTTTGCTCTGTTTCCTGTTTTATTTTGAAGGTCTGTTCTTTGTTCACAGGTTTGATTTACTTCCTGTCTTTGTTCTGTTTCCACCAGTTTTGATTAGGTTCACCTGTTTTCTTACTCACCTGCCTGTGATTCCCTCGTTTAGTACTCCTCTATATATACTGGTCCCTTTCCTTTGTTTGTTGTCAGTTCATTATTGTTTTCAGTTTCCCTGGTTGTCAGATTGTCAGTTTTGTGTCAAGTTTTCCTGCCTGATTGTCAGTTTTCCTGGTTTCTCTGAGTTCCATGTTCTTGTTACCTGTAGTACCTGTTGCTAGTCTTCTCGTCTGCCAGAATCACCTGTAAGTTTATTTTGTTTACATTTAATAAATCCTTGGACTGCTCCTGTCTGACTGCTCCTGTCTGCCTGCTCTGTCTGCACTTGGGTCCCTTCCTGACTACAACCCTTGACACCATCAGCTACTTCAATATTTTATCTGCATCCCCTGACAGAAATCTGAGGTCAAACACTTGCTCCATCATCTTAATTATGTTGCCTTGAATATCATTTTTAAGTGGATTCTGTAACCATTTTTTTGTGTGCACAAAAATAACAAGTCTTAACATGAAATGTGTTATTGATTGAACAAAAACATGGTCTGTCTATTGGAGGATTACCCTATGGAACATATCAAGTGTGAGAGGAGTTTGGCAAGGCATTGGAAAAAGGATATTCAGCTTGCCTCAAAGAAGCTTTGGCAAACGTTATGACTCTGGAATGGGAAGCAGGGCTTTACTCAGGAAAGACTTACCAGGGTTTGAGAACTGCTGATCTAGACTGGATATATAGTGGGGTGACTTAATTTAGCATCACCAGGGGGCCTTGTGTATGACCGGAATGATCTATTAAGATTTATATACTTTGGGGAAACATTGCTGCTAGTACGACACTATCAATTATTTGAGGAAACTTCACACTATTCAGTTTTGTGTTAGGAACATCAGTGAGCTTACTTGGGCGCATGTTGGCTGGGAAGGGTTGTAGCAGAAAGGCCAAGGAAGTCGGAATCCGCTAATGGTGTGTTCCCACCAAAAGTGAATTGAACGTTTCTCGCGGTGATATTACATACAAAGTCAATACAAAGACATGAATAGACGCAAATTTGAATCGGGCGGCGCAAATGACGCGACTTCCTGCAGCGCGAATAGACAAAATGCGCGTCTTGCGCCTATTTGCGCGAATTGAAAAATTTTAACTCGGGCGACATATTCGCATGATGCTGTGTCGCGAAAGCGTTGAGATTCACCTGACGTGGCTGACGTGTCTGACGTAACTAACATTTGGACATTGGACGATGGGAAATGGAAGAAGATAATCATTGCGGAGCTGTACGATACCAGCAGTTATGTATACAGAGATAGAAGAAGAAGATTTAGATTTCAACATCATGTTTACGTGTGTTTCTTGTCAGAGGAGATTTGCCGGAGGAAGTGGAAGGGCCTCAGAGATACATATTTAAAAGAAAAGAGAAAGGAGGGGGGAGAAGGAAGAGTTGGTCAGGAGTAGGGCCAGCAAAGAAGTGGAAGTACTCTGCAGTCCCGTCTTTCCTCGACCCCTTTGTTACCCCAAGAGAGATGAGCAGTAACATGAGCCGGGGGGACAAGGAAGACAGGACCGCAGAGTACAACATCAATGCAGGACCAGTCAAGGACCAGGGCTCAGAGGCGGCAGCAGCAGGGCTGTCAGAGACGGATATGGGAGGTTGGTTGACAAGTGAAGACACACAGCATGGGAAACTCAAACGGAAAATAAGTTTCTTTATAGATGGATAACTACCGGTAGTTGTTTACTGTCTCAGTAGAGATATTTTCACAGCCTGCACCATAAAAGATGTGAAAATACCTGAAACTAATCTGTATTGTCACCTGTACCTGTAGTAATACTCAACAGCTAGAATGAACAATACAAAAAGGAAATTTAGGCAAGTCTGGGATAATTTCTTCCTGCACATGAAGGGCTCACTGCATAAAAATGGTGTGTGAAAATCAAAGGCTAGATATTATCATGGCTGAAACTGTATGATGTATTAATATGGGTGCATTTATAAAATGCTTTATGTGCTGTAATTGACACCAAAAGCTAGAATGACCAGTTCTATTACAATTCATATATCTGCCAAACAAAAAACCAAGACATGTTATATTATTACTACAGATAAGCCAAATCAGTCATCTGAAGGAAGTGAGTCTCAAAGTGGCCCTGCTGCTGCAACATCTGCAAAACCACCCACAGGTATGTACATGACAAAAGTTGAATTGCATTTTATTTATGGTATGAGTATAATTTCTTCATGAATGGTATGTTTTTCATTGTGACAAGTATTGTATTCATTGCCTTTCATTGTTGATTCATATATTTTTCTCTGTTGCCTGATTTTTAAATAGTTTAACAAATATTAACTTGACAAACTATTGCATTGACGGTATGCAGTAGTTTCACAACATATGGTGTTTCCATTTCATACAGAGAGGAGAACCCGAAAGAGGACCAGGGAGAATGAGATTGAGAGACTTCTGCTTGAAGCACTGAATGGGCCTGCTCTCTCTCTCTCTCCCTGTCTCTCTTGCTCTCTCTCTCTGTCTCTGTCTCTCTCTCTCTCTGTCTCTGTCTCTGTCTCTCTCTCTGAGTCCAGGTCCTATCACATCATTTGTTGTTTGAAAAAATATTTTTTAAAGTAAAAGCACTTCATTTTCACTCAGATGTGACTTACTTCATGTTCTTTGTTTGCAATACAGTACAACCTTATGTGCATTTCTTTATGTACATAAAGAGTCAGTTCTAGAAATAGAATAGAGACAGCATTATCCTTATCTAAATGAAAATTTGAAAAGTTTGCTCAATAATAGCTCAATCTTAAAAGAGCCATTTTGGGTGTGCTTGCACACTACAGTGTCTTGCCATGGGACAGTTCCCTCTGCAGAGAAGTAGGATGTGACCTAACCCTGATCGCCTCTCTTGCTGAGTTGTTGGCAGCAAGTCTTCCCAGACCTGGCAGTGGCTCCATCTCACCAACTGGGATGCTCCCCCTCACTGCAGTTGTCTGGGTTGTTCTCCGCAGGAAGTTATGGAGAACACAGGTAGCTTTCCACACACTTCTCCGCAACTTCTGGATGGACCTCAATGGCACGCCTGTACATCCTCCACTGTGAAGAAAGGATCCCAAAGGCATTCTCCACAACCAGCCGAGCTCGGGACAGACGGTAGTTAAAAATCCTGCACTCTCTTGGTAGGATACGCCCGGGGTATGGCCTCATGAGGTTTTCCCAGAGTGGAAAGGCCTCATCAGCAACAAAGACGTGTGGCTGGGGTCCTCGGTGGTCAGCTCCTGGTAGTGGCAGGTCAGCAGGCAGTTGGAGGGTGCCAGATTGAAGTGCATGACCAAAAGCTGAGTTGGCCAGAATCCCACCATCGCTTGTTCTTCCATAGCCCCCGACATCAATCACCCGGAAACAATATTGGGCATCCACAACTGCCAGGAGAACTAACGAGAATGTTCCCTTGTAGTTGAAGAACTGGGATCCTGAGTTAGCAGGTGCTTTGAGAACATCATGCTTGCCATCCAGTGCTCCACAGCAGAGAGGAAAATTCCACCGCTCCTCAAACGTCTCTGCAATTGACCTCCATGCCTCTGTGGTGGGCACAGCCACGAACTCCTCCACGAGGCAGTCCCAAATAGCAGTTGCAACGTCAGGGACAATCTTGGACACAGTGGAAACCCCAACACGGAAGCTGTTAGCGATGGTCCTGAATGAGTCACCAGTGGCAAGGTATCTGCAGCATAGAAAACATTTAATTTAACTGAGCTGTAGTGAACACACTGTAGGTGTCTACATAAAATATATGGCTGCACAGCTGCTGTCATCAATAATAAAACAAAAAGTTGTTTGCTTGTTGTCTTAGGGACAGACCTGACAAAGCATCAGTTTAGATTTTTTTACAATTTGGCATCATGATGTAGTTATTTCGGCATCCTTTTTATACGTTTATTGCAATTAAATCACAGCAAAATCTGTTTATTTTGGGTTCATACCTCTGTAGTAAGCCATATTTATTGATTTTGACACACCAATTATGAAACTGACACTCACCGGATCAGATGGACAGGCGCTCCACAGCTGAGATGGAACGCCTGTAGTTGGTGTCCATCTGTGAAATCCTGGCACCGATCCTAGCTAACGGGTCATCAAACTGGGTCCAGTAAAGTATCTTAGAAAGACTGAAGTGTTCATTGCCACAACACGATCCAGGCCCTTAACCTTTAGGCTATGTTTATGTAATCTGAGCATCTTTCAAATATTAATGCATATATAATTCTCGCAATAATAAAATTCACATTATTAGTGGGGTCACTAACAAAAAGTAAGGAGGTTTAATTGCAGTTTTTTGTGTGCCAATTAATTCTGCTCTAATTCTGCTAAAAAGCACTTTTACATTGGAACTCACTCTGGAACTTACACATTATTATATGTTTGTGCCTTATTCACACAGTTTATCCAAAGTGCGTTACAGCACACAGAGAGAAAAACAAAAGAATGAAACAAAAGAGAAGATAATAATTATAACAACAATAATAATAGTAAAGGCACATGGTCACAGAGAGCCCATAATGACAACACATATTAAGTTTCCCACCAAATACTGTCATGGAATGTTATTTAAACACACCACTCTTCATTCTGCATGTTTTTATGAACTCTCTAAATGTTTCAAGGCAAGATATTAAATGATAATGATTTACTGATACTTTTCCAATTAGGCTTTCATAGGATCTCTGTGACCAATAAACATTTTACAACAGCAGAGATCTTTACATGCATTTCGTATTTTTGATATTTGCATTCCATACATGACAGGGTTCAAAAGTGGTTGCAGTACTGAGAAGTATAATGACAAAATGATTCGTAACACAGTGGGAACATATGTCATATCAAATCTAGTCTGCAGTATTTCACAGAAAGACCCAAAAGAAAAAATCAGCAGAGACGTAAGTTGAGGTGTGCAGGTACTGGCAGCTTTTTGTCTGGTCTGTTTGGAACCAGCAAAACAAATTTTAAGGATTTTTGTGTAAGAGAAAAGAATTGGAAGCAGAGGAACTAAGAGGGAGAGAAAAGTGGCAAAAAGTCCATAAATGTTATTCACATCGGTGTCAGAACACGCCAGTTTTACAATAAGGTAGTTACGGCAATACACACTGTTTATGATGTTTCCACACAGTGTTAAACGAATGTTTAAGGATAAAGTAATTACAAATTTTACATAAGAGTACAACCATATTAAAGCAATAAAGATAGCCGCCTTGTTAAATGTCATACGTGTGTTATATTGTAGAGGATAACAGATAGCAAGGTACCTGTCATAAGACATGACGGCTAAATTACATAATTCTACACCTGCATAAGAATACAAACAGAACATCTGCAGGAAACAAAAGGGAGCAGAAACAGTGTGAATGTCGGAGAGGATGTGAGTCAGAAGGAATGGAAACAACCCTGTACTACCATACAGTTCATTTACAAACAGGCTGCACAGAAAAAGGTACATAGGTTCATGTAAGCTTCTGTTCATACAGATAACAGCAATGAGAGATGTGTTGGCAATAATAATTACAATGTAAAGCAAAGCAGTTATCATGAAATAGAGATATTTCAAATTTCCTACATGTATATAAGCTCCAAGAATGAAATAAGATAAAGTTGAATTTACCATCATTCTTGTTTAAGTGTCAAAAGTGTCAACAATAACAAGTTGTCAATGATGGAAACATTTACTTCTCATTGTTTACCCCAAAATAAAAATATTGCTTGATTTGTTCAAAAGCATCATCATGAAAAAGTTAATTCTGTGTTTTCTGAGTTTTAGTGTGACACCTGCTTCCCTGGCCTCAAGAAAGATTTAAAAAGAAAATCTCACAAGCAGCCTAAACTTACCATTTACTCCCCTCCCTTGCTGAATGTTCACTGACTGTTCAATAAAAACAGGTTCACGTTACACACATATGTCATCTTCATGTGTCTCATGCAGTCACTTCTGTCGGCTGCAGCAACATTTGCAGCTTTATATGTTTTCTGGACAGAAGAATCCCAACAAGCCAGTCCCATTTTATTACCAAGGCCCATATGGGTTCAGTGATTGACACGTATAAACAAAAACATATTCCTAAAAGCAAAGTTTAGTATTAAGGCTTAATGTATGTTTAGATTAAACATGAAACAAACTGTGTTCAGTTCAGACTCTGACTCACCTCAAATCTTAAACAACTTGTTTAAGATATAATCCAATCCCAAGATATAATCCAAAACGGTCTGGTTCTATTCATACATGCACTCTGCACGTCATGCTGACCTTCGCGTCCTTGCATATGTGGAAAGTATAAATTGGCCTTAAACATCTCTGTGGATCTATGAAGAACAGCGTGTTATGGATAACATTAGGTTGGAGACGATCCAACACGCATACCTTCCAAATGTCACGAATCACGATAGCTGATTGGCAGATCCAATTTGCTATTGGGAGGTGGGTTTGAATGGGAAAAGAAGAAACATGTTAAGTTTATACCCAAATCACTACAAGTATAAAAGAAAACCACCGCATCAGCATCTCTGAACAACTCCTGTGTATGTTTGTGTACTTGCAACCCAGAGAAGCATGTTCCAGTCTGAACAAGTAACTCCAGTCAATTCTGTTATTTTCCTCATGTTTCTCTCCTTGCCTCTTTACATTCATGGAGTCAATCAGCTTCAATATAGGCGCAGAACTTTTGTACAACTCGCTTGGATGCATGTTTTTTTCCCTCTGTTTGCGCTGCCTCAAGCAAATTTGCAATCACTTCCACTTTCATCTTGCCATTGCCATTGCATGCAAATGTGCCTAACACGATATTTTTGGTTAGAGCTGACACTGTGACCTGGACCCAGATAAACAGCAGAAAATGCATGGATGGAGTATCTGGTAAGGGAACTGTGTCCTTGGGCTGCTTGCCAGGACAAGGGTCAACTCCCTTGGTCATTGCCCCTTTAACTCAAATCTATAACTGGTTTGGACATTATTTTGCTCAGTCTGGACTGAGCTGAGTCTAAACTGAATATACAAGAGTTCAAGATGTAGTAGTGGAACAGAAGAGCCAAGGTAACTTCTCAAATTTGGGCGGCATCGGCTTTTGGATTCATCTAGAAATTGAACCACTGGCTAAACATTGAACCTCCTGCCAAGACCAAGTTTCTCTCTTCTGCCAATGGGATGCACTTGACTTTCTTTCAGCATGGACACCAACAATCACCGCCATGTGATCAGTGAAGGATCACCAGTGCTTCCTCAACTATGTGTGGTGCAACTTGCCCTATACCTTCATTAAAAGCTGCATTCACCAGCTCTACCTGACCAAGGTCCCCGCCTGCTTGAGTGCTGATTCAGTTGTTTGCAGTCTAGCGAAAGTTTTGAGGGACCTCTCATTCATCACAATGCTTTGTGTGTGATTTCAGTATAGACAGGCCTGCAAGTGATGTCATGGTTAGATGCTTGCACACCCCTACCAGAATTTTCTTTTCAGGATCAAACTGGCTTGACCTACAGCTAGGAAGGAACACAGAAAAAATCACCACATGATTATTACAATTGATTAAAGAAAGTCTAGTTTATGTCCAGGAACAAAGCATACAGGGAAGAGGGTCTTAACTTTAAAAAAAATCTTCCTCCAAAACCAACTCGCAAGCATTAACCGTTTGCATGTCCACGAAGATAGACTAAGCCCATGCTGTCGATAAACCCAAATTTACCACAACAAAGCTCCCCACATTGACTTGTTTAGCTTAGACCTTTGGAAGACCTCAAAGCTGGAGGCCCTGCTAGCAACAATGCAACAATCCTGCTGACAAATTCTGCATGTGCAAATAAGCCTGCTTGGCGTCTCAACACCACTAATCAAAAGTCTCCTGTAGGCTCCCAGGTCCCCGTTTCCAAGGAAGTGGAGATAGACACTGACCACCAAGCAGTTGTCATTACATAGGCCATTCAGAAAGTTTGTAGATCTTTGAAGCCCAGTGCTTCACCTTCAACCCCAGGTCTGTGCTGTTCTGAAGCTCCACCTTGGTCTACCCAAGCTTGTGCGCTGACACAGAAACTTGACAAAGCAAAGTCAAACCCCCATGGGACATATCAGTGATTCCAATGTTCCTTGATCGCTTGAACCAGTGTAGCTCCAGCTACATCGGTGCCAGCACTACACCTTAGTTCACATGTGTCTGTTCAAAAAGGTAAGTACACATCAGGGCTACGGCAACTACATAGATAACGTGGAGACAACAAGATCTGTGATTGTTTTCTCCTACAAGTTTCTGATGCCGATGGAGATTGTGGTCTATATTACGGATGTTATGGATAAAACTTCTCCTTTTCATTATCACACATCTAACAAAGGGTTAGATGTCTCCACCGCAAACCTTCTGCTCACTGCACGTCGTTCTCTATCAAGTTTCCATGAAAATGTAGCGTACATTTTAAACAAATTTCCCAAAAATCAGCAAAAGAAAATATGAATTATGAATGTGTGTTTCCATCCATCCATCGTGAATATGAGTTCATTGGTTCATGGAGATAAACAGTTGCTGGAGCTAATTCTCCAGTCGCTGCCATTAAACCATCGCAGATAAAGAAGACAACAGGATGACGTCAAAAGAGCTCCAGTCAAAGCTCATGATGGAATATGACCTTTCTGTTAGTTTCATGTGTTCATGTGAGGAAGGTTACAGCCTCGTCATCACTCCACACAGGTCTGATGTTTTCAGCTCTTCACTTTAACTCACAGGCTTCATGGACTCATTTATTCACTCAGTCTGGTTCTGGTTTTATCCACACCATTTTTCACACCTCAAACAAAAGTAAACTAATTTTTGTGAAAATGCACATAAAAACAGAAGTTACCTCAAAGTAAATTGTGAATGTAAACAGAATAGCTAAAGCCAGATGTATGATACATCTGTCTAGTGTTGTGGTGGTACTATCAATGGGGGAAATTGGACGCTGAACTACAAATCTACACTGTGGGTATCTACGGCGGGACTGCTGTTAACCCGTTGCATCAAGTATAAATCCAGCTTTACACTTAAACACTCAACGTTATGTTGCGTCTCAGTGTTGGGGACTGAGACATTTGTAAAAATGAAAGATAAAAAACTCTAAAGAAATGCATCAGAAAACTTTGGTGTACACTTTCTTTAGGAGTTTATTGTTAACATCATCATTTGGTATCTGTCCATCCTGAGGTGTGCTGTCAGAGCGGTCTGAGGGGAGGTCATTATCGTCCTCAGCCCTCTGTGGACCAGTAAAACCAGTGCTGAGGTCTGCTCAGGCTGATTGGTCTCACTGGTTAACAGCTCTGACTGTAATTTGCTTCAGAGGGAATTAGTGGAAACTGTGGCTAATGTGAAGTTGCATCAGGGACAAACATGTTGATGGGCTGAAATGACCTTTGACCTGAGGGACTTGGTACAGTGATCTAACTTTCCTCAACACCAGCAGCCTCTATGGGGTTTACATTAACTTCAACTGAGAATTAACTCAGTTTGTGCCAAAGTTTTGAGTATCACTTCAGATGTTTTATTAGGAGTTTTAGAACTTGACTGTAAGTAAAGTGTGTTTACGAATAAGTTTTTTTAACTGGAACAGTAGGCAGTAGGTTCACTGTTTAAATATATTTTGTCACAAAAAGTGACAATCAAACCAGTTCCATATTAAACACTGACTCTGTAAAGTATACAGTATTGACTAATGTTGAGTGCATTATTTTGGTAGTTTTTCCTTCTTACAGGAAATAAAACAAGGCATGGATCATTAATCAAACAGTCAGCTTTGTAACACTTCTTCTAAAGTCAAATTTAAAACTTCACAAATGGCAAGTAAAACTGTTTTCTCTGATTTATTGGTTGACATAATTTCATGTCTCAAGGTTGACACGTTTTAATTTTTCACTGCTCTCTTTGTGAGCAGCTCCTCCATTTCTGTGAAGTGAAACCCTATCCCTTAATGGACCACTGGACTCCCCTCAAGGACTTCTTGAAAGTTTTAAAAGACCACTGGAACATCTTCAGTTACCATCTTCAGAACCTACTCTAGGACCACAAGGGCAACATCAAGGATGCCCTAATATCTCCACAAACACTCCTAGAACTAGGGCTAAGGGATGTCTTGTGATTTTAATTAGTCTTTTTCCGGCAAAATGCAGAAATAACATCTCGTCATCAAACACAAACAGAGAGTTCAGATCAGTCTGCAGTATTTTTTCAGTCTGTCCTTCTCGTAGATGTTACCACCTGGAGTCAGGAGACACCTGGAATCATGACAGTTCCTCATACAGTGTAACTATTGTTGTGACTTAACACAGCTTGTTAAGATTCAATACAGATTTCTGGACCCAAACACAGAACTCGGAGACAGGAGAATAAAGGTAAGTTGGTTTAATAACAACTCAGGTAAACAGACAGAGATTGTGCGGGAGCGTGGCATGGCACTGAAGAGTGAGACACCTGGACTGGGCGTAGTTGGATATTCACCGTCAGCTTCTCTAATATCTGTGTGAATTTCGTCAGAGTAAACTGTGACAGACATTTTCCCATAATGAAAACAAGATGAAATCAAAATAAAAAGTAACCTTTGAAAATAAATCCCATTCTTATTCAATGGCTTGCATGCATCTGTGGGATCTGCGCTGTACACTGTTATGGTCCCTATTGACTGTGAGAATTTCAAGGTAAGGAAAATACCAAACTGTCCGATTGCCGCCACGAAAATAGAGCCTGAAGACAAAACTACATCAACACCAGGTGCCAAGATGAAGACTGTTTAAAAGCAAGTGCCAAATCATATCTTTCAGGGGCAGTGCTTCAAAGATCTTATCACTTACTGCACCAACAAGTGTGTGACCCTTTGATTAAGGTCAAAAATCAAGAGACATGTTTGAGCCACATCACTAAAAACTAATAGAAATGGGCAAAATGGTTATCCAACTGAACTAATAAACCGATGGCATCAGACACCACAGCAGTGATATGAAACTTATACCAGGAGACTGTTGCTTATGTATTTTCCTCTATATTGTACGTGTGTACTCCTATTAAGTGAACTGATCCCTGTCTGTCTTTGCTCCTTTGTTTAAACTTTAAATAAATCAGTCAAACATCCTGAGAAATTAAATAAATAAAAGTTGGTGAGGAGAGTTTCTGTCTGAGAAAAAAACATATTTAAAATGATTTTGTAATATTATGACGTGTTTGAACACCTGTATACAAACAGGAACTTGACCGAAATGTAGATACTGAATAATTCAATGTAAGTGACGACCGTGTGTGAGGCGATTTTTTTGTATTAATTTTAATGTCTGACATGTTCATCAGAGGGGGCGTGGCCTCAGCCTCCTCTCTGATGTCATCAGACATCGCTCTCTACCTGTATGTCTGCAGTTTTCAGGTGTATAAGAGCTGCTGCCCGCTTGTGTAGAAACTGAGTCCTGATCGATGATTTTGGCCTCCAGTTCTGACAAATCAAATGTTTAGCGTTTACAGACAGTTTCTCTCTGTTACCTATATCTAATTAATGTTTCCTCTATTGAATGTTACCTGTGATGTGTTGTTGCGTCTGATTTCCTTTGTTACAGACTGACTGTTGCTTTCATATGACTGTACTTTTATTTGTCTTGTTGATGTTGTTTCATTTATGAATGAGATAAATCCAAGCTGCAGTAGTTCATGTTATTAATGAGTCACTGAACTGATGAATTGAGGTCAGTTTGGTCAATTTTCTCACCTGCGAATTTGGCCTTCGTGCCTTCATTCAGCACCTAAAAACCTCTGACTGGTTTACAGAGTGAAACATTGAAGCTCATTTGATGTCTTTTCTTGTGGTTCTGAGGTGATTTTGAGGCTTCATGTCATTTTAAATTACAGCTGAACTGTTTTCAGGCTTTATTAGTGTAGGTTTTCAGCAGTCTGTTCTCATGTGTCTCAAAGAATTTAATCTGTTTTTCTGAAGCTTTAATGAGTCTGATGAAACTGATCAATTCATCATGAACACATTTCATAGAAAAGTTTTTAGTTTCTAACTGCACTGATGTTAAACAGCTTTTGTCTGTCAGTATCTGTTGAGTGAAATGTTTTTTACTGATGTGGAGTTGTTACATTTTGCAGAACTATAAACTCCTGAAGTACTGAACATGTTTTCCTGTTCTATGCTGAGAGCAAATGAGCAGAAAGCCGACACACAAGGAAGTCTTCTGTGTGTTGTTCTATTGATTCTTATTTGATGAGAGTTTTAATCGTCCGTTGATGGTTGAAGATATTTTGGGGTTAAAGACATAGATTATGTTTGCCGATTTGCTGCTTTTCTGTTTCTCATCAGTGAAAAACTGAAACTCTGTCAAGCCAAATTCTTGTTTTTATGTCATAAATCACTCCATGAGCCCATCTACATCTTCCTGTGCAACCTGTGTTTTAACGGCATCTGTGGAGCATCCAGTTTCTACCCAAAGCTGCTTCACGACCTTCTGGCCAACTCTCATGTCATCACATACACTGGCTGTTTGGCTCAGATGTTTGTGGTTTACAGTTATGTTTTCTGTGAGTTCACCTATCTGACCGTCATGGCGTACGACCGCTACTTGGCTATCTGTAAGCCGCTGCAGTACCGGACGCTGATGACAGTGCAGAGGGTGACGCAGCTGTTGCTCCTCACCTGGAGCTTCTCGCTGCTGGAGGCGGTGGTGGGCGTCACCCTGACAGCCTGCCTGCCGCTTTGCGTACACCACATCCCGAAGATCTTCTGCACCAACTGGGAGGTGGTGAAGCTGTCGTGCTCCGACACAACCATCAACAATATCTACGGCTTCGTGCTCATGTTTTCGCACCTCTCGCAGACTGGACTCATCCTGGTGTCCTACACCCACCTGGTCCGAGCCTCGCTCAAGTTGCAATCTGACCGCAGAAAGTTCCTACAGACGTGTCTGCCACACCTCATCACGCTGCTTGTCTTCACCAGCTCGCTGGTATTTGACGTCATGTACTCTCGTTATGGCGGCGGCAGCACGCTGCAGGCGCTGAAGAACGTGCTGGCCAAACTTACATTAATATAAACGCCACCAAAAACTCACAGTACTGACTCTAATGAAAATAAAAAAACTAAAACTGATTCTACTGACAGTTTCTGTGTGAGGCTGAAGAACAGAATCTCGATTCTCAGATCGCTTCTTTAAATCGCTCTTAAGCTTTCCACATTAAGACTGAGGAGAAAATAAGGGCTGAATGTTGGTTTTTGCTCCTCAGTCTTTTACATTAATGTTTAACCAGAAAATATGAAGTTGATTGAAGTCGCCTGTTAACTGATTGTACAAAGTAAAAGAAATCTGGGACACGACAGGAAGTCATTTTAGGGTTTCTGTGTAGATTACTATCAAATAAAGCTCTTTTAAAGCTGTTGAGACTTCACATCTTGACCTGCTGTCTGTCTGTCAGGACGTCATTAGCAAATATTCAATTCAATTCAGTTTTATTTATATAGCGCCATATCATAACAAAGTTATCTCAGGGCACTTTTTCGAGTAGAACAAGTCTAGACCGACTCTTTATATTTACAGAGACCCAACATTTCCCACCATGAGCAGCACTATGCGACAGTGGCAAGGAAAAACTCCCTTTTAACAGGTAGAAACCTCGAGCAGAACCAGGCTCTAGGTGGGCGATCATCTGCCTCGACCGGTTGGGTTGAAGGGGGAGGGGAGAGAGAGAGCAGGAAGAAAGAGAACATACAGCAGCACAATACAGTTTCACACAGAGATGCAACGCAACGGCTGCGGCAATGGCATGGCTGTCAACACCAACAGAAACAATACTAAGAGCAACATTACAGCAGCAATACTAATAATAATAGCAACAGCAGCTGCAGCAGCGGGTGCAGAGGAGGAGCACGGGGGCAGCAGGTGCAACCATAGATCCAGACTCTACAGCTCCGGAGGCAGAAACACCTGCAGAAAGCAACAGAAGGAGAGAGAAAGGGGAGAGAAAGCACACAACTACGGGAAGAAGTTGAGCAGCATAACTAAGGGGTGGCTCAGGGCTCACCTGAGTCAGCCCTACTATAAGCTTTATCAAAGAGGAAAGTCTTAAGCCTACTCTTAAATGTGAGGAGGTTGTCCGCCTCCCGTACCCAAACTGGGATCTGGTTCCACAGGAGAGGAGCCTGATAGCTGAAGGCTCTGGCTCCCATTCTACTTTTAGAGACTCTAGGAACCACAAGGAACCCTACATTCTGGGAGCGCAGTGCTCTAGTGGGGTAACAGGGTACTATGAGCTCTTTAAGATATGATGGTGCCTGACCATTTAGGGCTTTGAAGGTAAGGAGAAGGATTTTAAATTCTATTCTGGATTTTACAGGGAGCCAGTGTAGAGAAGCTAATATTGGAGAGATATGATCTCTTTTCCTGGTTCTTATATCTCGAACATTATGTAACAACATGGAGTGACAGTTTAATGTGGTCAAAGACAAAATAATCCAAACAAAACAAAACATATTCAGTAGGTGATAAACTGTATCGAGTGGAAACATGACGACTCACTTCAAGATGAATTAAAACACAATCAGTAATAGTAGTAGTCAACAAATAGTAAATACATAATCAAAAGTCAAATGTGATCATTACAATTCTGCAATTCTGTACTTCTAATAAAGTTACAGAAACACGATGAAATATTGAGCGAAATACAAACGTTTTAATTTCACATTAACTTTATTGTAAACTGCAGTTTGAAAAAATAAACCAGTCACTTTTTGTCTCTGATCTCATGAATTATTTTGAACATGAAAATGTCTTTTAAAGGTGTTTTTCCATGTTTTGAGTTGAAGGAACTCAGAGAAATTCACAAAATGTTAATTAAATGTCCATTGTGTGTGAATTAAAGTTTTTTGTCACAAATCACTGAAAAACAAAGAAACAATGATTAATTAACTTTATTTTTGTGGGGTTTTAGAAATATATATTAAAAAAGTCATAAAAAGTTGAAGTTTGATAAGAAGTTGTAATATTCAGATATTACATGAACAAGAAATGATAACAAGAATAAAGACAAATGAAAAAAGTCGGACAATTTTAGGAAAATAGTTTCCAAAATAGCATTTTGATAAATATACATAATCATACAAAAAAAAGTTGTCAATACTTTGAGAACTGAGTCATAATTTAATGTGTATTTTAATTCTCCATCAAACCCCACGAACATTTTACTGTGCAGCTTCATGTCACCAAAAAAACATTTTACGCTGATTTAATTTCAAACAAACAGAACTTTCCAATAATGAATGAATACAAATACACATTTTAAAGTTTTATTCCATTTTATTGAACTGCATTAACAGCAGTCTTTACTTGTAATGTGACAGCAGAAACAGAAAGAGGTCTCACTCTGTCCAAACAACCAAACTGAAAACAAAAGCAGAATCAACAGATTTAAGTGATTCTACGTGGAGCTGAATGATCCTTTAACACGACATCCTCACGTCCTCCGTACAACATGAACTGTCTCATAAATATCTTTTATCTCTGAGTATAAAAATAAATAACATCCACAGAGCGTGAAAGGAAACTTCAACATTCAGCTAAACATCAAAAACACAAAGAAAGAAGTTTGGTTAAAGGAACATACCCCCTTTCAATCCATGTATGGAAGTTCATTAACGACAAAACTGTTGACCAGAAAAACAAAGCAAGTGAGGATGAATAATGATTGTTTGCATTATCGATTAATATCAATTATCTTCAAATGTCTTGTTTAGTCCGACCAACAGTCCAAAACCCAAAAATATTCAGTTTACCATCATAGAAGATCTTCTTTCACATCTGAGAAGCTGGATCCTTAAACTTTTTAGCATTTTTTCTAAAGAAAACTACTTAAACGATCAACTGATTATCACAGTTGTTGTAAAATGATTTTCTGTCAGTCGACTAGTGAATTTATCTACTAATATTTTCACCTCTAATAAGTTTAATGAGCCGAAAAGAAAAGGTCACAGATTTAGGACATTAAAACAAGAAATATGTTGGCAGCATAAATACAGTAAATATGTCAGTATAACAACATACCAATTTATCATTTTATAACGCGGAACATTTATTTTGTTTAAGTTTAAGTTTCATGACGTAACAAGATGTCATAACATAATGTTTTCTTGTTAAAACTAAATTTGTTTGTAGTAATGATGGGGAAAATGAAAAGGTTAGTTAGTTGATTGATTAGTGTGAATTTGTTTTGTCGTTAATTAACTTCCATAGAACTTCAAGTCTTTGAACGAGTTTATGTGTAATTTTCTTCTTCAGTCAGTTCATTTCTTTGAAAATTCTTCAGTGCAGAAACTGGAAACTCGCTCTTTGGTTGGACTCTGTTACCCATCATGCTCTCTGCTGTAGGATTATGAATGGACACAGAACAGTTCAGACCTGCAACTAAATATTGATCTCTATTGATTCTTTTTTTAATGAATCAGTTCATAGTTTAGTCTCTAACATGAACTTTATCCATGCCACAGAGTGAAGCAGCAGCTGCTCTGATTCGTCTACAAACACGACAGGATGTGACATCATCAACAGGAAACAGCTGTGGGGGACCAGGTACAGGGGAGGCGGAGCTAGACACAGCGGCGAATGAGGTTGTTCCTCTCGGGTTCCAGGAACTCGTCCAGCAGAGCGGCTGTGATCCTCCTGAGCTCCTTCTCCAGACCGGACGCCTCACTGCAACACAGAGACAGACTGATGATGTCACTGAGGCAATGATGTCATTTAAACATGACGAGAGGGACGAGGGCGTAGCCACGGTAACCACAGTGCATGATGGGAAACACCTCCCCTCATCTATGAGCTGATTGGTTCAGATGTTGGATCAACAACATGACATTTTAAACTTCTTTTTTTCGTTTGACTGGAGAGTCTACTACTACTACTACTACTACTAATAATACTTTCCGTTTACATTCGATAGTTCTCAATATGAATATTACTGATTTAAGTATCATGAAGCAACATAAAGCTTTTGCTAACAAGTTGAATGTGAGATTCTTCGTTAACCCCCGACAGATCTGACAGATCAATAATGTAAACTATCTTGTATTTCTGTGTGTTTTGAGTTTATTGATCTCAGGACGTGAACAGACACAGCAGCTGATTAATGATCGGCGTGCTGCAGGCCAACAGATACAGTGCCTTACTGTTTGTAAAATAACTGATATTATGGAGGTTAAAGAGTGTCGTTTTAAAAGGCGTTTCTAGCACACAGAACATGATTAAAACAGTTACTAGAAACAGGTCTGATAACATTTGATTAAATCTGGATCCGATCTAACAGGATGTAAATATTCCTTTCACTTCCTGTTTGTGCTGGAAACGTCTTTTTGTCGCACTGAATGAACTCACATACTGATGTTTGTCTGTGCTTTAAAGAGGAAACTGGATCTGCAGTGAAGACAGAAAGTAGTGTAGTGTAGAGTATTTTAAATAATAATGATAATAATAATAATAAATGTAATCAAATCAGTTTTATATGAAGTGCTCGTCAGTGTAGTATAGATAGAAGAGGTGTTTTTTTCTGACTAATCTTTGTGTTTTTGTTGTTTTTCCTCCTGAAGCGTAAAATCTTTACAGACACGAGGAACCAGAAGATAAATCTGCAGAGAACACGTTTGGTTTTGTACTGTGAATAAATCTGACAGCAGTATTTAGTACACAGCGAGTTGCAGTCAGCTGACCTGTTCCCCGGTGCGGCGCAGTACTCGGTGTAGTATTTGATTTTGGGTTCGGTACCGCTGGTTCTCAGCGTGGCCACGACGCCGTTCTGTAGACTGAAGGTGATCATGTGACTGCTCCTCGTCACAGGAAGTACCTCCACAGGAAACGCACAGAACAGTGATGTACTTAAAAATTACTTTATACTTCTACTTCATAGGTTTTGTTTGTAAATCTGAAAAGTAAAAAGTGATCTGTTTGTTGAAATTAACAGATGAAACCTCCAAGGGAATATAAAGTAGTTATAATAATGAATAAACAGTAAAATGCTGCTTCCATATTAATTAATGCATCAGTAAATAAAACAGAGAAGCCAGTCTGCATAATGAGTACTTCAACAGTTAGACCCTTGTGATGAATTTGGACACAAATTATTATTATTATTATTATTGTTTTTATCTAATATTACTGTTGGGTATTTTATTCCATTTTATTATTGTAATACTTTTTAATTGCCTCCTAAGATGTTTTAATCCTGGTTCAAGTGGAAAAGTGCTATATAAAAAAGGTTTAGTATTCTAAACGGCTTCCACTGAACAAACTGTCTTCATGTCTTACAGATCGGAGGTCAGGCTGGCTGCTGTCGTATCCCGTGGTGACGTCTCTGATGTGGACAATCCGGACGCCGCCGCACGTCTTCGGGTACGAACCCTCACCGTCAAAGTTTCTGATCCGACTGAAGATCTTCTGGATGGTGGGGGGGTCGTTACAAATCACATAGGAGGTTTTAGACATGTGATAACCATACCTGGAGACAGGAAGTCACAACAGAAACAACTGTCAAAATAAGAGACAAGAAGAAATGCACTTTCACACAATATTTTCTGCTTTTCATCATCAAGAAAACTTCAAAAAAAAGTCTCAGATGTAATTCTGAAGGCAGAAAAATCTAAATCCAAAAACCTCAACTTTCAGGTCATGGAACTTTTTCAAGGACCTCTAAAACCTCCTCAAGGACCGTCTAACCTACAGACTGAATTAACGTCACACACTGAAGCTCCGGTGTTTGCTGCCCTCTAGTGGTGGAAATGATGAAGTACAGATGGAACTTTTGTAAATAAGACTTTAAAAATCTAATTAAATTGGATGAAACTCAAACTTACCGAAGAATATAGTTTTTGTTGGTTTGAACATTTCCAGCTACAGTACGTTCACATATATAATTACAGTTTGGTCTCATGTCGTCAGTTTGATTATTTTATATGTGATTTTATATCACAATATATATTTAATTATACTTTATTATTTTAACTTTATCACTCGGCTCTAATCGTCAGGACAAACCTCATGCGTGCAAAACAAATACTTTTGATATTTTAAGTACATTTTGCTGATAATACTTTTACTTAAATTTTTGAATGCAGGTCTTTTACTTGTAGTGGAGTATTAGTACTTTGACTAAGTTTTAAAGGATCTGAATACTTGTTCATTTCTCTCTCGTGTTCAGAATGACTGATTCTCTGCTGCAACATGAAAACGTACGTCTGGTAGATGTTGAGGAGTTGCTGGTTCAGACTCAGGTTCTTGTTGTGGAGGTAAGCAGCCATTTCAGCCACGATGGCTGCCGAGCTCACGCCGTCTTTCTCAGGGACCAAACTGCCGCACAGGAAACCTGAAGAGGTGAGACAAACACGTTTCACTTTTCTTCGCTCTGTTGTTGGAAGTTTCTGCTGTTTACCTTCCAAATATCTAAAACATTTTATTTCTCGTGTGCACTAATCTCATTGTTTTACTGTTTACGTCTTATTATCAGTCGTCAGTGATGCACTTTGAATTGCACTAACCTGTCTGAAATGTGCTAAACAAGGTCTGATTGATAATAAGATGAGAAAGTGTCTTTTAGGATCATTCATCAGCATTTCCACTTTTCCACAAAATCTCAGAAAGATTGTTGATGTCATTGATGTTGGAAAGATGTCAGGACATTTATTACTCAACATACTGACTCTGAATGTTTCCTTTCTTCTGAACAGCTGCTGTTTGGTTTTACTAATTTCTCTTCTGCTGAAGCCAATGAGTGCAATGTAGTAATCTCATCTCTCAATCATAAATCTAAGTACGCAGTCACACGCCGTCATTCTTCCCTGAAATCGATTCTAATGAAAACATCAAAACCACGTCCTTCATGATTTCTGTCTCAGAGTCATAAAGGACGCTCGCTGTGTTTGTTGCTGTTAAAGAAGCGTTTCTGTACAGTTTAACTTGTGGAAAAAGAAAACAGATCCAACTGTTACTTCTGTTGATCAAATCTGTTTCTCTTCTGAAATAACCATAAAAAAGTTACTTAATTCTACAAAGACCAAGTCTCTGTTCCACGTGTTATAATGACAAAAGACAAAATAATGAGAAACTGATCACTGATTCAATCAACTTCTTCTGATGATTCAATATCCCAAAAACTACAGGCGACATGAACCACAACGACACCTGACCGCCAGCGGGGTGTGTCGGGGTTTTAACCTTCAAGTCTCCACTGAGGGTTTATACCACAGAAACTATGAGAGCCAATCAGCTCAACTGTGAGCTGACATGATGATTGAGGATTTTCTCTTTAAATAAAATACAGTAAATAATAAACTTGGTTACCGATCGACTCCTCGAAGGAAAAAATGACTGTGTTTCCTGTTTTGGAGAGTTCGTGTATTCTGTTCCCGATCCACTTAAACCCAGGAAGAGTTTCCTGTTGAACACAGACAGGAGACTATCATCATCATCATCACTGATGACACAGATGTAATAACATCAGTCCTGACAAAACTGACAGAATGATTGGTCACATTAGTAGTTGTGTTTCTTTATTCTTCGATCTGATATTTCCTGATTTAAACCCTAAGACCTCGAAGTGGAATCCCTCGATGCGAGCGAAGGCCTGCAGGATCTTAGACGACACTGTGGTGGCCAACATATAAAGCTTCTGAGAGTCTGCAGGATCTGGATGAGCCTCCTTCCAATTAAAGAACATCCACCAACCCAACAGAGCCGCCAGCTCATTACCTGTGAACACCTTCCAACCGCACCTGTAAGACAGGTAGATACGGGTAAACTACACCTGTAGTTGTACACCTACACTGTTGTAGTCTACTTTTTAGCTTTAGTCTACTTTTTAGCTTCATCTCTGACAGTCTCTGGACTGCAGTGTCTTTGAGCAAACGTCATAGTTACCCGTCAGACTTCTCTGCTACAGCCAAACGGTCTGCGTCAGGATCCGTCGCCAGAACGATCCGAGCGTTTTCCTTCTCGGCCAGAAGAAGAGAAAGCTCCTGGAGAACACACGAACAAAATAACTGATTTGTAAACAAAAATAATAAAATACTGAATTTAACACTTGAAAAACTGGGATCTGTGTCCTACCAGGACTGACTCTCCCTCCTCGGGGTTGGGGCAGCGGACGGAGGAGAAGTTGGGGTCAGGGTCTTTCTGCTCGGGAACAGGGATTGGTGGAGCGAAGCCAAAGGTGTGGAAGGCCTGCTGGACGAAGGCGTGTCCAACGCCGTGGAACGACGAGTGGACAAACTTCAATGGACAACTTCTGTTCAGATCCCTGAGAGACACATCAGAAGCAGAGGGAGGGGAACTCCTCATCACATAACATTCATCTGGAGGTTTTGTCCAGAGCAACTTACAATAAGTGCATTCAAACTCAAAAGAAACAAGCTAGATGTCATCAAAGAAGTGCAACACTCCCAAATAAACAGAGAACTACATCACAAGTGCTGGAAGTGCTAGCTTTGGGTGTTGAGGTGTAGTTCAGCCTGCAGCAAAAGATGTGCCATGACTCTGCTATCCTGACTTGAGTGGGGATCTCACTCCACCAAACAGAGAGGATCATGTCTGCCCTGTAGACCCTGTATCCTGTAGAGATGCAGGGGTCTGGGGACTAGCTGTAAAGGTAGCGGGTGATTGTAGCTTGTCAGCGGATCTACTGAGGTAGAAGAACTAGCTGCTGTAGACGTCCGAGGACCAATTGTAGAAGTCTGACATTTGGGGATTAGCTCCAGAGTTTTGGGTACTAGTTGTTGAGGTTCAGGGAGTAGCTGCAGAGGTCTGAGGTCTGGGGACTCGCTTCGTCCTCTTACCTATGGAAGCAGAGGGAGGTGAGCTCATCCATGTAGCAGCTGTTGATCTGAGTCAGGGGGTTGGTCCTCAGGGAGCAGCTCTCCACCAGCTCCTCCTCCCAGCAGGAGGTGCTCCAGGGCTCCAGCTGCTCCTCGATGCTCTGCAGGATCTTTTTGTCGTGAGGTGAAGAAATCTGAGCGCCGTTACACCAGTACACCTGCAGAGGGCGATACAGATACAGATGTCGGTAATGTTTTCTAAATTCACACAAGAATGAAGAAGAAGAAAATTGATGAATGTGAGCTGCATATGTTCATGATCAATTTCTTTGTAAAAATTATGGTAAATTTAGATGCACTCCTGACCGTCAGTACGCAGAAACCCCTGGTGGTAGAAAAGGACTGTAACTACAAATGATGCAGAACTTTTTCTACATTTGATAAATGAGGCCTCAGGTGTTTGAGTCTCTCAGAGCTGAAATAAACAAACTGAACCTGGTGTACATTTATAAACATTTGCAATCACAGTTATTCAACTTCTAGTGATGAAGTGTGAATGAGACGGAATGGAAACATGTCAGCTGAAGTGTAATAACACATTTGAGTGAGTTTTGAGAACATAATGTTGAGCTTAATGATATTAGTATGTTTTGTCGAGCATCCTTTGACCTTTATGACCTCCAATAAACGTTTGTTTATAGAAAAAAGAAAGAAAGAAGAAAAAGTTCCAGAACTTCATGAAACCTTTAACCTTCACACTCAGCAGGGTTCAGTCATTTAGAGTGAAACTTTAATCAGAGATAGAAACATGACAGCACAGGATCCAACTTGTTATCGACATGACAGCTGGAGAGTTTGAGTTCTGTTTCTGCTACAGTTCTAAATAATAACCTCTTCTGTCGTCTACCAAAGTGTGAAGAATATTTAATAAGAAGCATGAAACTTGCATTTCCTGTCCAGTGTTCAACCTCAGCCTGACCTTCTCACCTTGTATCCATTGTCTTCTTTAGGATTGTGTGAGGCGGTGATCATCACTCCGGCCGCCGCACCCAGCTTCTTCACAGCGTACGGCTGGAAACAAATACACACATTTAATAATAACTTCACCCTGCTGATGTTGATTCTGCTCCATCAGCTAACAGGACAGCTGACTGCAGCAGGAAGTGATGCGTTAGTGTTTCCTCACCACATACGGCGTGGGCACGAACGTGGAGAAAAGATGAACAGGAACGTTTCTGCTGAGCATCACAGCAGCCGTCAACTTCGCCAAACTGAAACACACAAACAATAATAATAAAAAGGTAACAATTTGAATGGTTTTATATTTGTGAAATTGAATTAAAGAGTCAGATCACCCAAACTGTAGGAAAATCACATCCCCTCAGTGTCTGTCCAGTCAGATGGTTTCATGTGTTTTCTGCTTCCACAAAGATACAACGGAGGAGAATGTTTGTGCTGTAAGATGACATTTAGCTGAAATCCATTCACCTCCACTGTATCGACGAAGAGGCAGAAATCAAAAACCAAAACCATCTGACCGGAGCCACAGAGAGGGAGAACCAGGACCTGCAGACAGACTCTGTCAAGCTCTTTGTGACCAACCAGTTTGAACAGAGCCCCTGCTAAATTAAAATCAGATAAATGATTGATCTGTATTGATCATGCTGGAGACACTATATGATGAATGAGCTAATGTTATTACTGTTACCATATTTAATACTTAATGAGGGTATTATCATGTGTTTATAGTTACCGCTGACTGCTGCAGCTGCTCTCCTCCTGTCCTCTGGTGTCAAAACCAACAACCACTCCTCTACTGCTGAAGTCTGCAAAATACCTGGACAGGTATGAATATAATCCCTAAAGACAGACACAGAAAAAACATTTGAAAACACTTAATTTGCACACACAACAAAACACAAAGAAACACAACAAATGAAAGGATTAAAAAGGGTGTTTCAGTTTCATTTATTAAAATTTGACATGGTGGGGTACAGCAGCAGTGAATCCTGAAATGTGTCAAACATAACAGCAATCAACATCATCAGCAAAAGCATGAAATTAAGAGCATAAACCCTAAAATAAAGAGGTCATTTATAAAACAATTTAAGAGCACGAGGAATAAAGGAGAGTTCATGTCTTTGGTTCTACTCGTGGGAACTATGTATTCCCTGCAGGCAGGAAACCGTGCAGGGGGATGAACTGTCCTTGGGTGTGTTGGCGAGGGTGGCCTCATCACACCTTTCACTCAGTGATGGAAGACAAGAAGATGATCCTGCAGCATCGGTTCTGTAGAGGCCTTTTGTCCAACTCACCCCAAACTGGGCTGGCATACTGAAGGACTGGACTGGTCAGGTATATTTGTTTTAGACCGTCACATGGGAGACATTGAGGTCGTGGTTCCTTGGCCGTGTCTTTGAGCGCATACACTTGATGTGGGAATCCCACAACAAATCAGATGATACCTGAACTTAAAGGTGGAGACTCTACTGATGTTCTGTCCAGAAATTGTTGGACACGGAGGAGAGGGGGTGTTGTCCTCTCTCCTGGCACTGATTAACTTATCGTTGGTCTTAGCTCCATTCACTGCCAGAGAAAACTCGTGTCCCCATTCAGCCACAGAATCCAAGGCCTGCTGAGTCAGGCCAGGTAGAGGAGCTCCGTGATTGTAAGGTCATCGGCACATTTCACAGGATAACAGGAAGGAAGACGTGAATCCAGACTGTTGATGCAAATGACAAAGAGCAGTGGGGGACAATAGCCCCTCCTGGGGGACACCGGCTGGTACTGCACAGGGATCGGACCCTCTGCTCTCTGTCACTCAGCTCCTCACACTGAGCCAAAGGGGGCGTCTGACATCAGCCAGTGTATGAAGCCACTGACACGACAGTTCTTTATTGTGTCAAAAGCACTGGAGAAATGAACAAAAACAGCATGAACGTCCATTTTGGGATGTTACTGAGTGCTTCGTGCCATCATTGCAGGATCTGAATCAGAGCAGTGACATCTGATCTATCAGAAGGGCATCCCTTTAGGAACACAGCTGACTAATGAGATTTGACAGCAGTCAGCTGGAAAGCTCGGTTTTGCTGCTTTGGGAACAGCTTTGACCACTGGTTTGGAATAATATTGTGTTGGGTACATGTATTAAATACATCACATAACACAGGAGCCAGTTCTTCATAAAAAGTCTTTAAAACCCAAGAAGGGCTGCAGTCAGGACCAGCTGTCCAGCTTTGACCTGGCCGATGCTCAGGAGAGGAAACATCCTCCTCAGATGGAACAGGATGGTCCATGCGGCCCAAACTGAAGCAACATGCTCATCCAGAGGGTCTCGCTGCTCGGTGTTGGTGTCGCCCCTCATCCTCCATCCCTGAACCACCGCAGCTCCTCCACCTCGTTCCGGTAGAATCGCTATGAGATCAATAAAAAACCAAATGGGCTCCTCATCAAGACGTCTCATTCAAAAAGAAATAAATCAGTGACAACAATTAGATCTGATCGATAGAAAAAATAAACATTCATGTCACTTGCTGCTGCACTAAATGTTTGGCAGAACCATAAAGTCCATTACTGGACAACAATATAGAGATGACATGAGATGATGAGAGACAGATACAACAAAGGTCTCCGGCCGGATCCGAACTGGGTCGGCATCTTAACCGCTAAACCACAGAGACGCCCTGATACTGAACTTCAGGGCCACGGCAGCACGATGGATTAAAGAAAAGAAGCACTGCATTATGATGAAGTTTGGACCAGAATCAGACTTTTCCACATGTGTATTTGTGATATGTAGTAATATTCATGTTCCTGTGATCATGACAAGTCACACTAACCATTATTCTCATTATCGGTGAATCTACTGATTATTTTTTCAGATTCATTGTTTTGTCTTTAAAATGTCAAAATATAATGAAAGAATGTCCAAAGTCATGTCTTCAAATGTCCTGTTTCGTCCGACCAAACGTCCAAAACAGTTTTCTGTCATTCGGGATGAAGAGACGCAGAATCCTGCACTTTGAGAAGCTGCAGCATTTCTTCACTATTTCTGCAAAAAAAATTACTGAAAACATTGATTGATTATAAAAATAGTTGCTGATTAATTTCCTGTTGATCAACTGATTGATTAATAGACCGTTTCAGCTCACCTGCAGAGCAGCGGCAGCTAAAAAAGGTGCAGTGATTTGAATCATCAACGTTGGGGCCGCAGTGCCGGATCAAAGTCGTGGTTTCTACTAATTGAATATAAATATAATTCATTGGCAGTACACACACTCAGTGATTTTAAACAATCTGTGGACCACCTGTGTGTGTCGTGCTTTGTCCCTGCAGACTGGACCAGCATGTTAGTGGCGTGGTAGTGAACTGGTCTGACCTGTGTGGACTGGATGATGGTGAGGTCGTTAATCCGGCTGAATCCGGCTCCCATCGGCGCTCTGAGTCCTGCCGTGCCGAAGCTCATCCTGCTGCAGAGTCTCATCCTCAAGTCATCCAGACGACCCGCCGCAACCAGAGACTCCACCTGAGCCCGAGTCCTCCGGTTCTACAGGAGAGGAAATCCATCAGAGCCTGATGTATAAAAACTATTAAACACACACACTGGAGTTTATTTACACACCGTCCTGCTGCCCCAAACACTCACCACAGCACCACATGTGGATTCATCCGCCGCTGAAAATAGTCCCCAACAAAGTCACTATTTCCTCCTGTTTGTTAGATACAAACTAAACATGAAACTATATATTTGTGTTTTTAAAGATTTACGTCTTCAGTAGGAACCAATGGGCTTGGAGCTGAGAGCCACAGACAGGCAGTCAGACAGGACTGAGAGCCACAGACAGGAAGACAGAGATGTTCTGCTTTCTGTGTTTTCTCTTAGTAATCTGAATCTCTTCAGGTTTCAGACTAATCGAGAACTCTGAAGACGTCAGCGTGTGATTACACGGAGAGATCACACTAACACAATACACTCATAAATAAATTAAATCAATAGATAAATCACAGCCTGCTGTCTGAGTGTGCGTGAATCTTTTCCAGGCTGTTGACATTTACATGGAGGTCAGCAACATTCATGACCTTTAACAACTACACAGCTCTGAGGTCACAGTGTGTGTGTGTGTGTGTCCCTTGGAAACACTGAACTGATGCGTCAGCGCCACCATGTGGTAACTGACACGTTCCTGTTGCCATGACGACTGCAGCAGTGATGTTAATAAGGATTCAATCAGCTCACCAATAGAAACTTTAAACATCTGATCTGTCAGAATTATTCATCAAACTTAAAATCCTCTTCAGACCAGTTAGTTTTAAAGTTCCTTAAGTGCACATTCAATAATCACCCACAACAATAAATACATAAACACACCGGTCACCTGTCTAACACAGGCCTTCATTATCAGTACGTTACACTGCTTAGACAATAAGGAGCTGTTTTTAGTTTCATTTAGTTTTGCCTCTGAATGTGTGTATGTTCACATTTTGTTTTAGTCTGTCTTTTAAAGTTTAATTGTTTGTAGAGCGCTTTGTGTATGAATTGTGCTGCATAAATGAATGGCCCTTGAGTTTTAAAATGTAAACCACATCAGTGTGAACATGGACTCAGTGTGGGAGGTGAAGTCAGCAGGTGGATAGTGGATGTTGGCTGGTGGATCTGAACATCATCCAGCTGGTTCAAACTGGTGTTCAGAGGGAAATCTATTATCTGGACGGTGAATACAGGCTGATAGATGAGCATTAATATACACATCATTAAAACAGGAGTAACTGTACTGGCCTTTTCTGGCTACTTGCCACCTATAAAGAAAAACAGCTGAGTCATGCTGCCATTTAATCACCTGATAACCCACAAAGCTGATCTCCAGCACGACCCAGACAGCTGCTGCTGCTGCTGTCTGCCTGCCAGCCAGCCTGCAGGTCCGCACTGCGGGCAACACACAGTCACTCACCCCGGTGATACCATAGACTGTATATATACATACAGTCTAAGGGTGAGAGACTCGGCTGAACCCAGTCTTCAAACGCCGCTGTGTCGACTTAGAACTCCCGTTTAAAACCTCAATTTTAGAGTTTCTTGCATATTGACAAAATTAATTAGAAAAATAAGCATGATTTCGCAAGTTTTCTGAAGTAGTTGGTTGTAGTGAAAAATTCGGCATACAGAGTTTCAACCCAGACTCTCTTGTTTATTTTTATAAATGTTATCTTTTACAGCTGCTGCGCCAGCTATTCCTACACACCTTCAATGCAGCGGAACTCAGCAGTGAGCTTCATAAAACAGCTCACAAAGTTTCTGTTTAATGAAATAAAGTGCTGCTTTAGGAAGTATTTTTAGTGCCGATTTTACCAGACGATCATAATTATCTATAAAACATAGTATCTTAAACCAGTATTACAACATGTATTTGCCAACATGCAATGTCATTTTGAAATGCTAGATTTTTCAGTGAAGTTTGGTGTGACGTTTCCCTCTACACAGTACACAGTCGGGCACGTACAACAGCACAGACGGGGTTTAAGTTGGCTTCCCAGCTGCTCAACATCACGCTCTGGCAGACGGACACACACTCACCCTGTCCCAGGTCAGCCACTGGTGCACCGCCTTGTCCAGCTGCGGGTCCCCGGTGCTCTGGTACCTCGAGTTGGCGTTCAGGTCCCCGTTAACTCCGTTATCGTCTCCCATGCTGGCAGACAGAGGTTTCCAGCTAACAGTCAGTAAACCGGGAGCAGGGCCATTTAACTGTCGGATAAAGTAGCAGACAGCTAGCAGGCAGCTGGCTGTCCTGTGAACTGATACTGTGTTAGCTTCCTGCTGTTAGCTGCCCCGGCTCAAATTCAATTCAATATTTAAAAAATCACTTAAAAAGGCTTTATTGGCATGAAAGTTTCAAAAACGATGTTGCTAAAGCATCAAAACACAATGCGTCCACATATTACAACATCCTCTCTTTGTTATGGCTGTTGGCGGCCAGCTTTCCGACTCTGAGTGCGAGCCTTTAACTTCACACACCTAAGGCTAATGCTAGCTGCTACATGCTAAAGATAGCGGCCAGAAGAGGCGACAAACACAACTTCCGGTCTGTTTTTAAAATAAAAGTCCTTTTCTCGTGCACATTAATTTCGAAGGATAAAGAATGAACACACTACTAGTATTTCACGTGTTAACATTGATTTTAGCCTATAATGTGTTTTACAGCATATGAGGACAATACACGTCTGTCGTTCAAAAATTAAAGTGTGCTTAAGTTTCAAGGACAGAATTTCCAACTTCCGGTCAGGTTTGGTCTAGTTTAGTGGAACCAGATCCCAGTTTGTGTACGGGAGGCAGACCCCCTCCTCACATTTAAGAGTAGGCTTAAGACTTTCCTCTTTGATAAAGCTTATAGTAGGGCTGACTCAGGTGAGCCCTGAGCCCCCCCTTAGTTATGCTGCTATAGGCCTAGACTGCCGGGAGACTTCCTATGATGCACTGAGCTTCTCTCTCCTCCTCTTCCTCTCCATCTGTACGCCCTCATATCCCATCAATGCTTGTTACTAATTCAACTTCTTCCCGTAGTTGTGTGTTTTCTCTCCCCTTTCTCTCTCCTTCTGTTGCTTTCTGCAGGTGTTTCTGCCTCCGGAGCTGTAGAGTCTGGATCTATGGTTGCACCTGCTGCCCCCGTGTTCCTGCTCTGCACCCGCTGCTGCAGCTGCTGTTGCTATTATTATTAGTATTGCTGCTATAATGTTGCTCTTAGTATTGTTTCTGAATTGTTTCTTACAATGAAAATCTGAGCATCCTCAGAAGGTAGAGTGGATCGTCCACTGATCACAGGGTTGGTGGTTCGATCCCAAGTGCCCTTTGGGAAAGACGCTGGACCCCAGTTTGCTCCCGATGGTCAGACATGGTGCTGCCATTGGGTGAATGAGGCAAATTGTAAAGCGCTTTATAAATGCAGCATTTTACCATTTAATGAGATTTGAGTAGTAAAGTTTTCTGTTGTGACTCGATTTCTTAAACGTCACGTAAACCAGATCAGATTGTAGGAAGCAGATGTTACTGTTGTTTATTGAACAGGTGAAGAAACAGAAATGTAAAGTTGAGGCGTTGTGGTTTTAGCAGCAGTTAGAACTGTTGTTCTCATCACGGTCAAACTCTCTTAACTTTTATCTTAAAACACCATTAATTCTCCCATTAATGATGATGTCATTAAAGTGTTTTTAATGGAAACTTAAGGGGCCTTAGTGTTTTTTGTTAAGGTGTAAATGAGGGATTGCTAATGATTTGTTGGGTGTTTTAAAATCCTTTAATATGTGAAGAAAACTCATTAAAACCCCCTTTATTAGAACCCAATAATTATCCATTAACCCCAAATCTGGGCTCCAACATTTACCAAGTACCATATTCACTGAATCTGAACCTTATGGAAAATTAAGGTAATTTCAAGGTGCGAATTCAGAGCTGCTTTTAAAGGTAAATGTTAAATTTAAAAGGGATTTAAGGGTTTTTAGCTAAACACACCTGGACCTTTCTGCTCTGCACACACAGTCATGTTTTAACCTATAAAGTCAGTTTCTACGCTGACGATCCTCCACCGTCCTGATCAGTTTCAGGTGTTTGTCCGTCTGTCAGCTGACAGTCGAACTGATCTCTGAAGGCGTCCAGCAGGTGTGGGATGGTTTCCTCCACGCCGACATCTCTCTGCAGCTCAGCGCTCAGTGACGTCACTCCTTTACCTTCGATACCACATGGTACGATGTGGCTGAACCACGACATGTCAGTGTTACAGTTCAGAGCCAAGCCATGAGACGTGATGTATCGACCACAGTGGATTCCTGCAGAAACACAACAAGAAGGCAACAGATCACTGACTCTGACACTGCTTCCTAATCATCCACCTGTGTTTGGACTGAAGGAAGTTCAGGTAGCTTAACTGCAATACTGATAGCAGGAATTAAAACTACTTTACAAAACACATCGGGCCTCGTGCAAGAACAACTCATACAAACAGAGGTGGAACTTATGAGTGATTTGGGAGAATTGGTTCAGAGTAAGGTCACGACGTCGTGAATAATTTCCTGACTCTCAAACAATCAGTTGGAAATTTTGGTCACCTGTCTGCAGTTTGAACAGTTCTACGGTCTGATTTCCCAACATGGCTGCTGTCAAAAGATCTGTTAAAAACTGTAGAGAGCTTGTTTTAATATAAACTGCATAAAACTCAGACTGTCTGCATCTAGTTTTTCTTCTTACTTTTTGTTCATAGTAGAATTGCACAAAGCAACGCTGCCGTTCTGTCTTTTTGTCAACACCGTTGAGGATGCAGCCGTCGTCTTGTTTGAATAAACTTTATCAGAATTGTCACTGGACAAACCGACTGGGGTTTCATGTTTACGCTCAGCTCCACGTCGTGGCCTCGGTCGATCTGCGCAGAGTGAACATACAAGTTGGAGGTTCTGGTCTCACAAACGCGTATCTCACGAACAGGTGACATTTATCAAGTTGAAACCAGCAATTTACAATAAATTTGTGAGTTAAGAAGGTTTGAGTCTGACGCTAGTACGAACAAACCTGAGAGAACAGAGAAGTTTAGGAAGAGAAAATGTTTCTGCATGAGGCCCGACGACAGAGAAGTGGTGCTGTCATACCGATGGCACAGATCTTGTTGTCTCCGACCCAAACTCCAGTGTGAGGAGACGTCGACGCTTCGATACCAAACCTGCTGCAGACGGAGATGATGGTCTTCTCCAGCTCACAGACGTACCAACGGACACTCTGAGAGACCAGATCAGACTTTAACACACGTCCAGTCACATTCAACTACATTCAACACAAGAATAAACCAGGTCAGACCTTCTTGAAGCTAGTCAGGTTGAGGACCGGGTAGCAGACCAGCTGTCCTGGCCCGTGGAAGGTAATGAGTCCTCCTCGGTTGGTGCAGTGTACGTCCACCCCCAGCAGGCGGAGGCGGTCCAGCAGGGGGGCGGGGTAAGGTTTGTGGCGGATCCCGGTGGTGTAGACCGGCGGGTGCTGACACAGCAACAGAGTGTGAGCTGGACTGGACCGGTGCCGGTTCACATAGACCTGCTGCAGCCGCAGCGCCTCTTGGTAGGAGACCAAGCCCAGACGCACCACCTCCACCACCGGCCTGCTGCCCTGCATCAAGGACTGGGACCAGACCAGGAGACCAGGACTAGAATCAGGAAACAACACCCTGACGTTAATACACAAATTTTCAGTTAAATTCTGTGTGTTAACAAGGGTTTTATTGCCCTAATCATATAAGTCTAAGGTTTGGACTGCTGGTCCCTGGTCTACAACAAGATCTCAACAACTACCAGTTCTGTTTCTAAGACCATTTATCTGAACCTCACTCTAGTTGAGCTTGACTGATCAATCCATAACTAACATAACTAATAATCTATCAACTTTAAGGAAGTTTTACTCCTTAAAAACTGCCTTAAGTCGTGCAGATAATCCATTAAAAATACTTTATATTACAATTCATTAATTTATCCATGAATTACCCCCTTAAATGCCTCCATTGCATCGTCATTAATGGGCAAATTAATTAACTTAAAGGTAAAAACATATATATATATAATGAGAGTGTCATGAAACTGCAGCAGTTTGACCTCCCTGATAGATTCAACACAAACTACACTTCAGACTGTCTGAAGGTTTCCGGGTTTCATCACTTTAGTTTAATGACAACTTCGACATTAACTCGGTTCTTTGTTATCTGAAGTGAGAGTTTGGTGATATAACGATATACATTTGATTTGACTGCTTAACCCGAGCTATCTCTCCCTTTACTGTCTCTGGGTGCATCGGTGAATCAATAATCAATAATGTTTCATGGCAATATTGGATGTTTATATGATTTGTGCATCAGTGTGATGAAGTCGATCTGTCAGGTAGCAGGACGTTGATGTCTGCTTATTGTATCTATAAACTCTAGATATTCCAGAAAATGTGTTATAACACAACATAAATCAGTGTTGCCATATGAAATTATTTATACTGTGAGGAGGATTTAATCCACAGCATCCACTCCTAATTTCTATATTTAAAATTTTATTTTTTGTTGAATTATCTTAGCTTTACAATTTAAAACACTCCCAAACAAACACTTAAAAATGGCTCTTGTTTCAGTATGCTGATGTTGTGTTCAGGTGCTCATACAGACAAGGAAGTAACTCAGATGTTTTGTCTCTTCAGAGTTCTTCGTCTCTCCCGCTCTCATCCCAAAATGTCATGAAACTGCAGCAGTTTGACCTCTCTGATAGATTCAACACAAACTACAGTTCAGACTGTCTGAAGGTTTCCGGGTTTCATCACTTCAGTTTAATGACAACTTCGACATTAACTCGGTTTTACTTCTCGAACTTCACCGTCCAGCTCTCACTGATCCTCCTCTACCGGCTCCGCTCACCGTGCGGCGCCATTGTTGTTATTCACTTCTTCCTCGACGGTGGTATCGGTCTATTTCCGGTTTCTACAGCACGCTGCTGCCACCTGCCGACCGGAAAATAAAACCTTTCACAATAAAAGTTAAATTAGTTTATTTTATTCCTTAAAAATGTAGATTAATTAGCCCCGTTTCCACACTTAATTTAACTTTAATTTAACTTTTGATCTGATTTGTGTTTATTTATTTCTACAAACAGACATCAAAAACTCTGGAAATCTGGACTCCAGAATACTTGATGAGACTGTGTTATACGTGTTTAACTGTCTTGTTGTTTTACTCAGTAAAATTTACTGTTTGTTTTACTGTATGTACACAGGACTCCTTAGAAAGTAGTATTAATACTGAGTGAAATAAAAGTAGTTTTTTACATTTCTGACGGTCATGTCCACTAACTAGAACTATTGATGTGTTCTGTGATGCCTGTTTTACAGTAAATATGGTTAATGGTTTCCTCTTCATTTATCCATAAGGAATACTGATGTGTCGTAAATGCAGCAAGTTAAACACATAGGACATTGGCAAGCGGCCGAAGTTCCCACTTGTCATGAACAAAGCACGGTGACGTATTGACCCCCCCCCGCGGACGGCCTGGTTTCGGCGGCGGCAGGGCGGGGTTTGTTTTGAGAGCGGACCGGAGAGAGAAGACCAGGGAAGATGGCGACCGCAGGGTCCGCCGAACGGCCTGGCAGACCCGCTAGCACCGCCGCTGGCAGGTACCGGTCCGGGCCCGGAGCTGGGTGCGGGTCCGGGTCTAGCCCGCCGGAGAACGAGGCGAAGAAGTGCTCGGCGTGCGCGGAGGGGCAGCCCGACGGCAGCCCGCCCTGCGGACACCCGGCCTGTCCGCTCTGCCTAGCCCAGAGAAACTCCGGCAGCGAAGAGCGGCTCCGGAGGAGGAGTGACCCCGAGAGGAGCAGCAGCAGGCCGGGCAGGAGGGACTGCGACACCCGAACAGGTCGGTGTGTTTACCGGGGAAACTACAGCTCATTATCCGCTGTATCTGCTCCGCCGCTGGCTGTTTGTTTTACAAAGCAACCGCAAGAAAAACCCAGACACAACCAGAGTTTAACAGCCCAGTGTAACTTTATTCTAACTTTAATGTTAGCAGCAGGAGGCCTGAAGAGTTAATTAACGCCTGACAGGTAAAACTGACCGAGTCCGATTCAATTTAAAGAAAATATCAACAGTCAGAATTAAAATGTGTTTTATTCTTACGGAGTTTTGTAAGAAGCTGCTGAAAGAGAAACTGACCTGCAGTCAGCTGAGTTAGATTCAAATCAATGAGCACATCAGAAAAACAAACCTCAGAGTTATTATTGTTCACTGTCATGTTTTCTAACCAGTTTCATTCATATAAAAACTGAGACAGCGAGTTTAAAGTGGGTTATTTTCTAGTTTTGGTCAGATTTGTAATGAGGTCTGGTGTTGGAGGACTTGTCCAGACATGTACAGCTGCAGGAGGAGCTGGTGTACTACAGTAGTACTACAGTAGTACTACTTGTTGTCTCCTTCATCATGTCTTTATCTGACTGTCCAGCAGCGACCCCTCCAGTTATTATTGATCTATTGTGATCATTAAATCTTTACATTTTCTTAAATCACTGTCCAGATACGTTCTCCTGAATCCTTGTCATCTGAAGTGAGAGTTTGGTGATATAACGATATACATTTGATTTGACTGCTTAACCCGAGCTATCTCTCCCTTTACTGTCTCTGGGTGCATCGGTGAATCAATAATCAATAATGTTTCATGGCAATATTGGATGTTTATATGATTTGTGCATCAGTGTGATGAAGTCGATCTGTCAGGTAGCAGGACGTTGATGTCTGCTTATTGTATCTATAAACTCTAGATATTCCAGAAAATGTATTATAACACAACATAAATCAGTGTTGCCATATGAAATTATTTATACTGTGAGGAGGATTTAATCCACAGCATCCACTCCTAATTTCTATATTTAAAATTTTATTTTTTGTTGAATTATCTTAGCTTTACAATTTAAAACACTCCCAAACAAACACTTAAAAATGGCTCTTGTTTCAGTATGCTGATGTTGTGTTCAGGTGCTCATACAGACAAGGAAGTAACTCAGATGTTTTGTCTCTTCAGAGTTCTTCGTCTCTCCCGCTCTCATCCCAAAATGTTCAGACGTTTCATCAGGAACGACCGGGAAACACAAGGTGAGTCTGATTCAAAGCTGTCAGTGAACACAGCACGTGACGCCTGGATTACTGTTCTCAGACTGACGCTGGTTTGTGTTTCAGCTGTTGTTGTCTGAGGACAGAGAGGAGGCGAAGAGGAGAAACACTCTGATCTGTAAAGACGAATCAGTGCGACATGTTGAGGAGCCTGTAAGTCTGAATGAAACCAGATCCTTAGTCTTCATGTTTATTGCTGAAAGACGGAAACATCAAGTTGTTCAGGAGCTCAAATATCCGGGAATCAAAATTCTATCATGTATTTCCTTTAGAAACAAGTACAGACGGTTGTGAATGGACTCAGCTCAGTGTTCCAGTCTTCAGTCTGCAGCAGCTCACGTTTTTTAAAAATCGTTGTTTTTCTCAGGGAGTTCTGTCTGACTCGGAGAACGAGGAGCCGATCAGCAGGAGGATCAGAAACATCTCGGCCTTCATCAGGAAAACCAAAAACTCTGCCGCCTTCACTGGGTGAGCAGGACGAGTCGCAGAAGCTCTGCTGACTGACAGACGTTTCACTGTTGAAGCCGTGTGACCTCTGACCTGTGTGTTTTTCTTCTTCAGTGGTTCCCAGAGGAGTCAGAGCTGCACCGACTCGGTGGAGGACAGAGGAGGAAAGCTGAAGGTCGTCGCCCAGCCGGCCCTGATGGACAGAGTACGTTAGACAACCAGTGGTGCTCAGATGGAGAATAATTCAACTGAAACATAGTGTAACTCTAACGGGAGACATTAATTTAATTAGGGCTGCAACTAACAACTATTTTGATAATCGATTAATCTGTCGATTATTTCTACGATTAATCGATGAATTGGATAAAAACGCGCAAAAAATGTTTTCCTATCATTTTATTCAAAAACCAGTGTTCTTCCAAATTGACACTATCAACACACAAAAACATACATGTGCAAAATATATATACTGTGTGTGTGTGTGTATATGTATATAATCATTAAATTGCCACAATTGTAATGATTGAAATTGTAATGATTATCTCTACGGGTAGTGCTTGCTAGACTAACGTTAGCCATACCATCTCTGCTCTGCTCAGTCAAACACACACGGGTTAGCCAGTTAACGTTAGTTAAATACACTTGTCATGCAATATTGAGCAAACAACGGCTATTAGATAAACGAGAAGCCTGCTGTGAGACGCAAAACTCAATACATGCCATGGGTCGTTTAATTAAGATTTTGTAGTAACTTACCCTCCCTTACAACATGTTTACGTTTGAGATGTTCTCGCATTACTGTGGTGCTCCCGTGCCATGAAAGTTCGTTTTTACACAGTTTGCAGGTAACACAGTTTTTACTGTTATTTAAAGTGAAGTGCTCCCACGCTGTTGAAGATTTTAGCCAAACAGTTTTCTCAATGCTTCTTTCCGTCTCCAGCATTTTTGAATGTTTTTTTTTTTTGAAGTGACGTAGCCAGCTCCGCGACACAGCGTGTAACAACATAGACCCAACGAATCGATAAGGAAATTCGTTGCCAATTTTCTTTGTAATCGAATTTTATCAATTTTATTGATTCGTTGGTGCAGCCCTAAATTTAATCTTTTAAATGTCCGTCACTGTCACATGTACGATGTTGCATTTCTTTGTTTAAGGGAGGTTCAGTCAGGCGTCCATATGAACATAGAGACAGGTTTTTCTTCTGTAGTCGTTCGTCCTGTTCATACTGGACATTAACTGATCTCTTTGTGACATGTTTCCAGTGGACGTGATGGAGGACAAAATCCACCGTTCTTGTTTTGTGTAAAAATATATTCTGAAGTTTATATGAAACTAATATGAGGCGTTAAATTCCCTCTTTGTGTCCGTGTCGCTGCACTGCAGCTCACTGAGTAGAAACACAAAAAGGGAAATTGGTACTAAAATCATTTGGAAGATACTGATTAGATTTGTCTAACGCAGAGTGCTAAAGCTTCAATAAACTACTAAATACCATGTCCACTGAAGTCTCTTCAGGAGAAGATGTTCAGTGTGAACAGGAGGAACGATTACATTGACCAACAGCGTTCATAATAAACTGTGAACCTGAACCTCGATGTGAGGAGAGATTCAACCGTCAGAGTTTATATGAGGTGGGAAAAGTGGAGGAACCGGCTCAAACAGTCACAGTCGGGCAGCTGAAGTTAGTCTGATCAGTCAGTGTTGAGCAGCTGGACTTACCACGTCTGTTTCTGTTCCTCTCCTGTTTGTCAGGTTGGGATCAGTCACAGCTACACAGCAGGGATCCTCCTCTCCTCTGAGAACAGTCGCTCGGTCTCGGCTCCCATCACTGCTCCGGACCGGAGGCTCACCTGGCGAGCTGTCGTCACATCATTGTCGTCGACTCCGCTGGGCCTCCCTCCGCCCCGACCCGAGCGCTCCATCAGCCCCGAGAGCAACGACAGCATCTCCGAAGAACTCAACCACTTCAAACCCATCGTCTGCTCGCCATGCACACCGCCCAAACGCCTCCCAGACGGCCGTCTGATGGAGCCCACCATCGTGAAGTCCACGCCCAGGAATCTGACCCGCGGCCTGCAGAAGGCCACCAGCTACGAGGCCAGTCCTGCCGTCCTGCAGAAGTGGAGGCAGATCGAACTCGACCGCCAGAGCCTCAAAGTGAACTCCAAGGCAACGCTAACGAGCCCTGTCAACGAGCTCTACAACAAGACCAGCGGGGGGGAGGATGGTGGCGGGGGCGCCGCAAAGACTCGTCAGGCAGGACGGGACGGAGACGGGGTGATGGCCGTCAACAAGAGGAGGCTGCTGTTCGACCCTCCAGCCGCAGACACGGACACCTTCCAGTCTGTAAAGATCCGGGTCCCTGCAATCCGCTACAGCAGCGAGGCGACCTTCAGAGGAAGTTCAGACTTTGAGCCGACAGTCGGCACTCCAGAATCCTGCAGCGGAGGAGCGTTTTTTAGTCGAAAACAGTCGTTCTCACCGTACACTAAGAACTCTGGTTTCCAGTCGTGCAAATTAGTGCCAAAGGACTCGCAGAGTCCGAGGAAGGAGTCTGACAGTAGCCTCCACAACCAGTCTACCTCAAGGAGGGGCAAGAAGAGGGAACAGAAGACCAAACACCTGGACTCGGACCTAAAGAGGAGCCGGTCAGTCAGCCAGGAGGCCTTTGACGAGCGGTACATCCGTCAGATCCAGCAGGAGCGTCAGGACCGAGCGCTCGCCCTGAAGCTGCAGAGACAGTTCGACCTGGAGAACCAGGCTGTCAACCGCAGGAGGAGCCCCGACACGTACTTCCTGCGGTCCTGGATGTCCAATCAGAACCGCCGGAGGCGCGGCCTGAGGAGATCCCGACGAATCAACAAGAAGCACTAGAGAGGAGTCGTCTGCTGACTTGGCACAAAGAAGACAGGAAGAGGTTCATATATGCAAAGTGACGCCAGGTGAAGGTTTAATGAATGTTTTTACATGACCGTCGTTTCAACAGCAAACTTTAAAACGCTGTTGAGGAAAAACATTTCTTCCAAACATTGTCTGATTTTTCTTCTTTTCACCAGCAAATCACCAAAACAAACACAGTCCATCAGTAAAGTCATCACTTCTCTGGAGGACAACAGATGGATTTTTGACTTTATTTTGGACATTTCATATTGACCAATCAAATCAAAGCCATAAATGCTGTATGAATAAATTGAACATAAATAGGGACAAAACTTGTGCGGATTAACCTGTTGGAGACCGTCATTGGGTCCCTGTTGGCCATCAGCAGATTCAGAACCCATCAGTCCTGTGCTGCAGTAACACTACCTGGCCCAGGTTTTCTTTGTCGCTTAGACTTTGTGAGGGGTTCAGGTGCAGATACTCACTTGGTAATTTTGCTTTGCACAAGAGAAGAAGGAGAGTCTGATATGGTTGAATCCTCCCGACTTGTCATCATGTGCTTTATTTATAACATGACAGACTGTCAGAGCTGCAGGATGTGTTGAACCAGCCGACTGGTCCGGTTCTCAACAGAACCTCCGGTTCTGCTCTAATGAGGCCTTTTCCTGCTTCTTCACCAAGTCTTCATATATGTGCAGAGTTTTTTCTGTTGAAACCATCAGATTAATAAACTCCTCCTGGAGGTCTCTGGTCCGTCTCTGCAGCCGACAGTCTTCCAGTCTGAACCTTTGTCAGACCTTCTTTGGGCATCGACCCCCAACGTGTTGAACTCTGGATGGACTCTTCTCCGTGAGTGCTGAGGCTCATGGGTACTGTAGTCTTTAGAGTCGTCCCACAGACTTTCTACCTGAAGACCAAAACAGACCTGGACAGTCTGGATCAGGACACTGTGGCCCGCCTCGTTACTCGCCAGGAGAGGAAAGCCGTGTGATTGGACGAGTTTTATTTGTGTTTGGGGTCCAAATGTTAAAAACGTAGCCTGTGAGAGGAGGATGAGTCAGCGTTTGACTCTAAAACTTCACGTCAGAAATCGTGTTCACATTATTTCACAGCTTCAGTTACACTTTGAAACATGTCTTGTTTTAACCTTCAGAGTGAATCATCAAACCTTCACATCAGAAGCCAAAGATATCGACACTTTGGGTCAATAATCGCTTCCTAAAAACCTTCATGTGCAGCACAGTGAGAACGTTTCCACCTGTTTAAGACACGAGTGTCTGCAGACGAAGAATAAAGAACATCGCTGCAGCAGAATTATGAAAAAGTACAACAGGTTGAAATACTGCGACTGCACTGCCAGATTTATTTCATTTTATAAAGAAGATAAAAGTTTCAGACTAAAATCATTTGATCAACAGTGCAACAAAAGAATAAACTACAGATGTCATAAAAGAGTACTGAAGTGAACATGAAATGTAAGTACTCGAAGTAGAAGTACCTTGAATCATACTTCAGTAGATGTAATTAGTTCCATTGTTTCCACGTTAATGTGAACATGGCTTCACTCGACTGTAAATCATTTATTTGTGGAGGAGTGCTGTTTTCTCTGCAGCTGTGTGAAAGTTATTTAATCATCATGTTGAGACGCGTCGGTGAGGACAAGCGGTGTCCTGTGATTCACGTCTTTGTTCTGTAGTCGGCCATGTTTGATCTACGAGTGTTGAAGTTTCTCTGAAGGGCTTTTTTTACTGCCACCAGCTTTACTCTCCGACGCTGATACGCACATTTGATAAAGTTGTACTAAAGCTTTCATCCTTCAGCTGATGCAGTCTGACGGGGGGGGGGGGGTTAAATCTTGAGTGCCAAATGATCAGAGACATCTGTTGTTCAGTCTGTTCAGAGTTTGAGTCAGTGTTTTGAATGAGAGATCTGCTGAAACAAGAACAACCTGAAACACCTGAGACATCCTGTCGTCTTTTCACTGCGTCATGTTTCCGTTCCTGTGTGTACACTTACTCATACTTATACACATATTACTACACATACACATATTAGTACACACTGTCTGTACGAGAGGAGACAGCAGCCGTTGCTGCAGATGTCAGCCTGACTCTATTGATGTGTCGATCATGAGCGTATCGTTCATTGAACTACTCTTTGATATGAACTAGTAGTAACGAGTCGTTTCAGAGTAGTTCGTTCATTTTGGGCGCGCATTGCGCAACAATAATAATGCATGAGTTTCATTTTTCTCAAGTGACAGCTACACAGGCTCAGTATTGGACAGAAATGAGTCCCCCCCCCCCCACTGAAAGAAATGAACGAATGACTCAAAAAAGCGTAGTTCATTTTACTGAGCAAGATTTAAGGAACTAAGTCACTAAAATGAACCGGTTATACCATCACTACCTGACACTCAGACTATATCTGATGTTTATAACAATGAATCAAGAAAATAATTAATTGATCATTACAATACAAAGAAAAATATGCAGTAATAAGGATCAAAGTTCCTTGTTTTAAAGAGATATTTGGTATTTTATTAAACATAAAGTTATTTGTACTTTTGAACAGAAAAGTCTTGTTAAATCCAGCAGATGAAAACATGTTGGAACATGAGACGGAGCTCATCCTGCCTACCAACTACAATAACATGCAGTGCTGGGAGGTAACTAAGTACTATTTTGAGGTACTTGTACTTTACTTGAGTATTCCTATTTTATGCGACTTGATACTTCTTCTCACAGGGAGGTCTGAGTACTCCTCCCTCCTCTGATTAATAAGGAATATTATGGATTAAATCATTAAAAGCTGTTTTTCTCTGTTGGCTTCATGTTACAGAAACCTGAAACTCAGCGAGTCAGTAAAAAGTGAGTAAGGGGACTTTGAGTTCGGAGTTTTCATTCAAAGATTAAAATTATTTCCGTGTTTTGTTCTTTTGTTTTATAAAACATGGGTTTTTATTTGTCTTAATTGTTTTTTTTTTCTGCGTGAGAAAGGAAGCGCGCGCACGCTGCTGCTGCCTCGGGCACGCGGACGCGGTTACGTGGTCGGTCGTTCAAATGTCGGTGAGAGCCAATCAGAAGCGTCCAGGTCACAGTTAGGTTCCGGGTTTGTAGTAGCGGAAGAGAAGATGGCTGCCGCGAGGAACGGGAAGAGCGGACTGCTGGAGAAAGTGAGAAATAAAGTTTAATTCAGTCAGTCGGCTGTGAGGAGAGGTGGAGGCTGTGATTTAGTGACAGAAGTCAGACGGTAGCAGCAGAGAGTCCCGCTCTCTGTGAGCCGGAGAGCAGCGGTGCTGCGGTTAGCCAGCTAAGCTAACGCTAGCAGGCTAAAATACCTGTATTTTCAATTAAAATTAAAGTGAAAAACAGAGTTAATAAAGACGTGAAGCTTTGTTTGTGTCTGCTGTGTGCATTAACCGGTCTGTGTTCAAACTGCAGCGCTTTGTTCGGTTTCCTGTTTCCAGCTGTTACAGACAGACAGACAGACAGCTGCTGAACCAAACTCCATACAGAAAACAGGCCATTTAATTTTATATTATATTATATTTTATAAGACCCCGCAGAGTCAGTCAGGATAAATGACCTTGACAGGAGCAGAGGTGTTGCTGGATTAAATCTGCCATGTTTTTACAGCTCCATCCTCAGCAGACACATGTCTAACAGTGCTGAACTCTTCCTGTGTTTTGCCTGATTTTACTTTATTAAAAGAATGAGGGGAAGCCGCTCAATCAGCAGTGTTTTTTAATTTGAAGTTGTAAAGATTGGCTCAGAACAGGAACTTAAAATATAAAGATTGTCTGTCAGTGTTGAAGTGAGCACATTAAACTGGCCGGCCACAGTTTGGAGTTATAACTTAAAGTCTACATGATCCGTAGACACGTGTTACTGCAGTGAAGTGAAGAACTCCAGAGATGTCTCATAAAAGGTGACATCACAGTGGTGGGAAAGTAATAATGATAATCAATCAGGTGATCTGTGTGTTTTAGTGGAGAATCGATGAGAAACCGGTGAAAATCGATAAATGGGACGGAGCTGCTGTGAAGAACTCTCTGGACGATGCTGCCAAGAAGGTCAGCTTTTATTCTGAAAGATCACTAAACTCATATTTTGTATTTGATGTGTGTTTTTGTCAGAGTTAGTCATCAATAATCATCAATAATCCGTCTGGTCGTCCTGCTGTGCGCCCCCTTCAGGTGCTGCTGGAGAAATTCGGTTATGTGGAGAACTTCAACCTGGTTGACGGCCGTCTGTTGATCTGCACTATTTCCTGTCTGTTCGCCATGTTGGCTCTGGTCTGGGACTTCCTGCACCCCTTCCCCGAGTCCAGAGCGGTCCTCGCCTGCTGCGTCATCTCATATCCTTCAACACGCAGCGGACAGGAAGTTCAGCTTGTTATTGATCCGCTGATCGGTTAAAGTCAAAGTGTTTCACACAGTTAGAGCAGAGTCTGTGCAGGGCCAACAGGATGTGGATCAGTTTGTATTTGTGATGCTTTATGTTCCCTAACCCCCCCCTCCATCACGTACTTCATCATGATGGGCATCCTGACCCTGTACACCTCCTACCAAGAGAAGAACATCTTCCTGATGGCCCTGCAGAAGGATCCAGCTGGGATGGATCCGGATCACATCTGGCAGCTCTCCTCCTCCCTCAAACGGTCAGTCCGGCTTTACCCAGCATGCACTCTGATGGAGTCACTCCTCTGCTACCAGCTACATCACTCTTTATTCTAATCCTCATTAACCAGTGGTGGAGGAAGTACTCACATCCTTTACTGCAGTAAAAGTACTGTCACTCGGCTGCTTCTGCACGTGTTTAAATGTGTTTTTGTGTCCGCTGATCGTCTGTGTGTTGTCTCTCAGGTTCGATGATCAATACACTCTCAGAGTTTCCTTCACTGACGGGAAGTCGAAGGCCTGGAGGGAAGCCGAGTTCACCAAGTCCGTGTCTGTGTTCTTTGACGAGAACGGGACTCTGGTTATGGACCAGTTTGAAAAGTCTGTTTCTAAACTCCACGACTCGCTGGCCTCCGACAAGAAAACCAAATAAAAAAAAATAAAATCACCAAACTGGTCGATACATCAGCTGATCTCTGATCTCCTCGTTTCCTCGCAGCTCTTTGCTTTCAGTTGAACCAGAGAGTCCGTCACATCACCTTTATTCACCTGTGTGTTCAGGTGAGCTCATCAGCCCGTTAACAGCTGACCCTCCTGGTGGTGCGTTCAGGGACGCTCAGAGATCTGACAGTCTGCAACAGCAGAATCAGCTGTTTGTTATGAAATAATCTGCGTATTTGATTGGTCACGTTGCTGGATGATGATGTCACATGATGATGTCACACTGGGCGGCAGCTGGTATTGGCTGAGAGTTACTTCAGAAAAATCTGCTAAAAGCTCAAATAAAACAGTGTTTAAAGAGTTCTCACCTCAAGAGCCACTTCCTTAGTTTCTGTCAGAGCTTTCAGCTCCATCCTGTGGCCTTCATCAGTGGATGGAGTTTTCTCAGTTGTCATGGAGACGGTGGTGTTGTCATGTGTATGTGATGGGATGTCAGTCACATGATAACAGCTGGTTGTCTGATAACTAAACCGTCTCCACGACAACCGAGGAAGGCCACATGGTGTGGCTGAAAGCTCTGGAGGTGAGTGGATGTTCACAGTTGTTTCTTTGATCTAAAATCTCAATAAGAGTTAGTTTGTTGTTTTTATGGTTTGAGTTTCTGACGGCGCAGACAGGAAGTCGTGTTCACGTCCAGTCCACGGTTACGCACAGCTCCTGAACGATTAGTCAGAAGAAGACATTTGAAGACGTCTTTCTCAATAATTTAGATATTTTATGGACTGAACGATTAATGATGAAAATAATGGGCAGATTAACTGATAATGAAAAGAATGGTTGGGTGAAGGCCCAGTTGTCAGTATCAGGTCTGACTGGAGCCACATGATGAGTGAAGTCTGAAGAAACGAAGCTTTGAGAGTCTCCGCTTTGAAATATGGAGGCAGATTGATCTGAAGTGAAGCATCGGTACATCTGACCGCAGTAGTTTTAGAGGTGGAGGACTCTGAGCGTCCGCTGTGATGGATTCTCTCTGAACTGAAAGCAACAAACTCCGAGAGGAAGGAAGTGAGTCGACCTGTTGGGTTTCATTTGTTAGCAAATCAAACGGCGTCAACTCGGCGGTCAGAGTTCAGTCACCTCGCAGCTTTTATTTACAGTTGATATCAAACCGGTTTCATCCAGAATCATCCAGTGTTCACAGGAAACAGACATCAGAGATAACAACATGCAGCTTTCTGTTTCTTTCTTATTTTATTTCAGCTGAAGAGTCGAACTGTCTGATGGTTTTATTTCATCTATTATTATTTCATTTCAGTTTATCGTCGTTCTTTTTTATTTTTGATGGTTTAAATATTCATAAAATGTCAGTGTTCAATGAAAATTTGATGGGGAGGAGCCAGATGTGACATCACAGCGAGGGAGGGGCCATATGTGACATCACAGTGTGGGAGGGGCCAGAGAGTTCATCTGAACTAAAGCTTCAAATGTAAACAAACAGACACAAACAGACCATCAGCTGACTGTGAATAACTGAGTGTTCTCTTCCTGTTTGACGGCGTCACTTCAGCCTCAGAACTGTCAGGTGTTCATCAGGTCTGAAGCTCATTGGATCATTTTATTACCTGTTGGACTGTTTAGTAACTCGGCCCGGTCTAAATACTCATCTTAAACGTAAAAGTCCGGCTTTAATAAGCGCTCTGTGTATCTCCAGTCCGTCAGCCGGCCTTCAGACGTGACGTTAATCACCAACCAATCACAACACCACATGTCACTGGTGGGCGGAGCCATGCAAGGCCACCAAAGGGAGCAGAAACACCTGTTAAGGTGAAAAACAAGCTGTCAGTGTTTCTGTGATGGAGATAAAATAACTTTGAGTCTTTAGTTTCTATTCAGTATTGTTAGAATCAACGACAGATTAGCATTATTAGCATTTATCAGTGAAGCTAGCAAGCTAGCAGGCCTGTGAATTATGATGCTAATGATGCTAAACAGCCGGTGGTTTCATGTCGATGCCTTACAGCAGGAAGTGGACTGAAAGTCGACCAAACTTTGGTTTTGAATGTTTCTTCTGATGAGTTTTCTCTGTAACTTCTGTCAGCGAACATATTAAAAATGGAAACTGTTACGAAACACTTCAGACATTCTGACTGGCTTCATTTGATCTTGTGTTGTGCTTCTGCAGTTCTCCAGTTGAGCCTGCAGGTGGTGCTGTTGTACTGATGCTTTCTCATTCACAGCTCTGAGACTTTATTCTTTATTTGGACCCCGCAGCTTCTACAAAGCCTCTCTGATCAATAATAACATCTCAAATCACACGATCAATAAACAAGAAAAGACTAAACAGACAAATATATAAAGATCTGATCAGTGAAATGAGTCGACATGAAAACAGAAGCTAATAGTCACAAATCTGCAGCCAATAAAATAAAACTAAAGTCTCGTGTGAGATTCATCAGGTTTAGTTTATAGTTTATTGATCGTTCAGAAGACACTGAATTATTATGTTTCAATAAAGAAAGAAAATCTAATTCAGTGTGTCTGATATTGGTTTGATGCTCTGGACAGAAGGTCTGTAAAGAAAATTCATCAAATTAGTGTTGGCTTGAACAAAAACCAGTTTGTACCAGTTTCTAACAAAGTGTTTTATTCTAAATGTTTCTGATGAGAAACAGAAGGAAAGAGTTAAACATCAGACGTGATGATCAATAAGGAGCTGCTGTTGCTGCTCTGTGTATTTCGTGTGTCTCCACCCACCACCCAGGTCATGAAACTCCTGGAAAAGTTATCAAATTAGAAACCAGTTTTCCAGGCTTTCCAACATTCAGCTGCTCATAATGTGTTACGTCATCTGTAACTGCAGATCTGGTACCTACACTGGATATGGGATTGGGGGGGTGAAAACCAGGTAACTGTTAGATCGGCAAGCCAACAAAACAGCTGTAGTTTAAAGCTTGTATGCATCATTACTTTTAAATGGATAAATTCTGCAAATGCTGACATTCACTTAGGCCAATGCAGAATTAGTGAAAATAAAAGAATATGGCTGCCAGAATAATAATATTAATATTTTGTGCTACAGTGTCTCAGGCCTCATAGGCCGACCTATTTTAAACTACTTAAATAAAGTCCTGGAAATGGGCTCAAATATTATGGAAAAGTTTTGGAAATTCATTGGTAAAGTGTGGTAACTGGTGGAGTCTCCTGCTGTGAGTCCACTTTACTACAATAATCTCAGCACAGCGAGTACTGATAGAGTACTGATAGAGTATTGATTAAATCCAAATGTTTCAGGTTTGGTTTATATGTATGACAGGTGAAGACTTTCAGGTGATGGCCCGCCCACCTGGTTACATCTCAGACCTGAACTCTGTAATATATAATCATTCTTTTATCGCTTTAAGCACAAATACAGAATCATTTCACACTGAAATGTTGACACCAACTTCACAGCAGGGGCGGGGTCAGCAGACGGGGGCGGGGCTATTAGATGTATGGGCGGAGTCATTAATCTGGTGGGCGGGGTAGTATATATGTGGGCGGGGTCAGCAGGCAGGGCTGCAGTGATCAGATGTCTGTGAGGGGAGCAGAGTGTCAGAGCGTTGCTGTCTCTCGGCCATGGCCTGTCTGATGGCCGCCTGGTCTGTCCACAACCCCACCGTCACCAACTCCATCATCATGGTGAGTACTGACACAGGACCGGGGACTGGGGACCAGGGACAGACTGGACGTGTACTATGTAACTCATTTGAAACTGGTTCAGTTTAAAACTTGAGTTCCTGCTGCCTTCAAAATGTGAGTTACCTGAACTGAAATGTAAAAGCTGAGTTGAGTTCACTGAACTTCAGTTTAAGTTAAAACATGAAGTTAAATCAGCAGCTGCTCCGTCACTCTGACAGAAGTCTCGTCTTCAATATGAAGACCTTAAAGCTGCTTCTTGGTACCAGAGTCCGTTCAGAGACTTTAATTTGACTCTAACGTTCATCTTTGTTTCATTATTATGAAAAGAAACAACCAGAAACTCAAAGTTTCCATCCGGTCTGTTTGTCTGGAAACAAAGCATGCTGGAAAATCTGCTAATATGGTGATCATGTTTCTTTAAAAACTCAATTTAATAAAATAAGTCGAGTCAACTCATATTTAAAAGTTCTCAAGTCTGAAAATAAGAACTAGACATTTTAAGTTGAAATTAATCAAACTTATATATTCGTGTGAAATTAATTGTTGTTTTACAGTGTAGAGGAGACACAGTACTGTAACACACACACACACACACACACATACTGGAGACACTGTATTTGATGTGTGTGTGTTTCTGTGACTGTGATGTGAGATTCAGGTGATCAGGTGAACTGTATATCAGTGATGATGAAGATGAAGAGCAGTCTGCACTGTGTTTGTTGTCGTCAGTCAGTATAAATCCTCTGTGACTAAGCTGTTCTCTGTCCGACAGTTACCTCCTCGTCCTCCTCCTGCTGCTCCTCCTCCTCCTGCTCCTCCTCCTCATCCTCCTCCTCTTGCTGCTCCTCCTCCTCCTCCTGCTCCTCCTCCCCCTCCTCCTGCTCCTCCTTCTCCTCCTCTTCCTCCTCCTCCTGCTCCTCCTGCTCCTCCTCCTCCTGCTCCTCCTCCTCCTCTGTGGAGGAAGATTAGTGTCTCATATGGAAGCAGGTCAGCAGGACATTCACACGCTGGCCCCCATATACCAGCAGTGGAAGTAACATTTACTCAAGTACTGTACTTTTGAGGTACTTGTACTTGTGCTTTAGAGTATTTCCATTTTCTGCTACTTCATACTTCTACTCAGAGGGAAATATTGATCTTCATGTTAGAAAAGACTGAGAGCAGGACACACCTGAGTCAGCTGTAACACCTGAGCACCACCTGCTGCTGAGAGTCTCAAACATCCAGTGTCCACTGAAAAACACCTGAATGTCAGAGAGTCCCCGAACGCACCAGCAAAGAAGACTTTTTAAAATCGTCCCACTGAACAATCAGCACTGTTCACTGATCACAGTGTGTGTGTGTGTGTGTGTGTAATAAGTACTATATAAATGTTCCTCTGACCCTCAGAACACCAACGGGCCCCCGGACCTGATGCTGGACCCCCGGACGGTGTGCGTCTGTATGGACGAGGGGGTCAGCAGGAGGCCAGCGGGCGGCCAGCAGACGCCGCTGCTGCAGGGACACCTGAAGAAGATGGACAACAACCTGACGGAGGCCCAGAGGTTCTCCTCGTTACCACGAAGACCGGTGGTCAACATCGAGTTCAAAGACGTCTCATACTGCGTCAGAGAGGGACCCTGGTGGAGGAAGAAAGGTACTGAAACACACCTGAGACCCAGTCTACATCCCTCTGACCTCACAACAACCATTACAATAACGATATAATGTCATTGATTAATCATTCAGTCGATAAATCATCAGAAAACAGATCAAAATCAAGACATTCAGTTTACTGAGATGTTAAAAACACCAGAGACGGTTCAAAAAGTGACTTCAACGATGAATCAGTTATCAGAATACTTTCCTGTTGGTCGACTATCGTTGCCGCTCTAATTTGAACGGTTTTAGAAAATCCATCCTGATGTTTCTACTTCCTGCTGCTCCTTTACAGTAAAAGTTCTTTTCACTGTAAGAAGTGATGAGTCTGCATGAACAACACCTGAGAGTTGACGTGTGACAGGAACACCTGACATCATCGTCAGAGCCTCACCTGTGGTGGAATTAAAGATGTAAAGTTTGGCCTGAGTTGAGAAAAGCTCAAAGCGAGAGAGCCAATCAGACGAGAGCCAATCAGACGAGAGCCGATCAGGCTCGTTTACTGCAGTGCTTATTATTATTATTATTATTATTATTTTGTTGCTAAACTGTACAGTAACAGACCATAATAGACGTCTGCTCAGGGTACTTCTGTACTTTGTACAGTAAAGACGTGAACCTGAAGCTGCTGATGGAGGCTGATCTCAGGTCTGTTTACTGTGTCAGAGGATCAGAGGTGTCCTGCAGGTTACTGTCAGTCAACACATTGCAGTCCCCTCACTGTGCTACAGACAAACACAGTTTGAACACTAACGCGGACAAAAACACAGGAAGCACAAAAAACAAACATGTGATGTCATCGACCTCACAGTGAAATCCTTCGTACGGGACAGAGTTACTTCACAGCTTTAAAAGTGAGGACTTCAGTGGAGTGGAAGGAACATAACAAGGAAATATAGGGAAGTACAAGTACCTCAAAAGTATACTGTAACAACAGTAGTTGAGTAAATGTACTTAGTTACCTTCCACTTCTGTTCTATTTCAGTCGTCAGGGTTTCCTCGTAGAGCTTCAGGGAAGCAAGCAGAGTGTGTGTGTGTGTGTGTGTGTGCGTGTGTGCGTGTGCTGGATTATCAGGCTGTAATCTGTTAATCCCGGTCAGGGTCTCCTGCTGTAAATAGCTGCAGGTCAGATTAGAAGCAGCTCTGTCGCCGTGAGAAAATAAAATACAGACGACAGAAACACAGCTGACGACGTTTGTGCCTGAAGCTCCTGTCAGTCTGAGTGAAGGGTTCACTGCCCCACATCGACTATGTGGTACCATACAATACTACACCTGTACTACTACTATACTAATACTACACTAATACTACACTACTGCTATACTCCTCAACTAACACAAAGATCACAGATGTGGTTCAATCAAAACTGTCCCTCTGCAAAATCTCCACCTTTAATGTTTCTCATATAAAAATCTGATATGTGGTCATATAAATATACATAATGTAGATTCCATATTAATATATGTGTAAAGTACATATATAGTATACATTTGTCTCTCGCTAGTATCCTGAGAATACAAGTCACATATAAACGTTCTTAGATCTTCATTAAAATGACGACATGTTCAGTTTGTATTGTTCAGAACTGAAGTTCAGTGGTTAAAATATGAAATTATTTCAGGTGGAAATGTTTCAGATCTTTACTACGAATGACAAACGAGATGAAAACCTAAAAGAACTTTTAATGTAAACTTAACAACATAAAATGAATATTTTAAAAACGTGCACTGATTCGTCTTCGAGCAGCTGTGACAAAGAAACCACATCCAGTGACTCTGAACCGAAAACCTCGTCTCCTGTTTCAGCTTTTCAGGACAAAACAAAGAAAGAAAAGAGTGAAGAACACAAAGAGTTCAGTCTGCAAACAGGAAACATGATTCTGCTGTTCTGTGACACGTTTCAAAGAATCAGAGCAGATTCAAACTGAAAATACCAACTCACCCAAAAAACCTGTAAAGGTGAATGAATCGCTGACGTCATAAAATACAGGGTGAATAATAATACTGCAGTATTAGTACACAGTGTACTGCAGTACAAACAGAGTACTACCTCAGTATTAGTACACACTGTACTGCAGTACAAACAGAGTAATACCTCAGTATTAGTACACAATGTACTGCAGTATAAACAGAGTACTACCTCAGTATTAGTACACACTGTACTGCAGTACAAACAGAGTAATACCTCAGTATTAGTACACACTGTACTGCAGTATAAACAGAGTACTACCTCAGTATTAGTACACACTGTACTGCAGTACAAACAGGGTGAATAACACTGCAGTATTAGTA
>VMKM01002607.1:0-64317 GCA_008360985.2 Macquaria ambigua
CTGGATGTGGGAGTCAGGTCACTGGGGCAGGTGGAAAATTCTGAGGGCATCGGGTGGACAGGGTGAAGGGGCCTGGGGAAGTGGTAATGTGGCTGAAAGGAGGGACAGAGAGGCAGAATGGGCAAGAATAAACACAACTGGGGCAGACACTGTGATACCTGCAGCATATGTTCCAAACTCATATTTCATATTTTCCTTTAATATGGCTAAATACACAACTTCCATGTGTGATGGACTCATCACATATTTGGCAAGAATATATAAGAACAACTTAAGGACCAGTTATTACAAAAATATTTTTAAAATAATTAGCAACTTGAAGGTGAAGCTTGAAACAAAAAAATACTATATTCACATAAATACATTTTTCTTTAAAAAAATCGACCTGCACGCAAGTAAAAGCCAATATAGATGTATCATTTATTAAACCTTTTTCTTTTCTCTGTCTATAGGAGCTGTCCGCTCATCTCATCTCCATCAACAGTGAAGAAAACATCCTTGTTGTGACATTCAAAACATTTGAGGAAGTATGGAAGTTCACCACATATTACACAATAGGTAGGTTTGGAATGCAATAAAGCAGTCAGTAACAGTATTTTCTGTAAGGCATATATTTTAAAGCTCTATGTGATGACTTTTTTGGAGTAATGTGTTACTTTTTAAGTTAACTATTAAATATTTTACTTCAGCATTGGATGTTATGAAGGATTCAACATCAGAATTTACTTTTCTGACCTATAATGTACTGAGTAGGACACCCGCAGGAAATTGTGCTGTTACTGCTACTGCTACTACTGCTGCTAGAAAGAATTATGCCAGTAGATCCAGTTTAGAATATGAGTGGATTCATTCATCACATCACTTTTGTCCTCACCTCCTCTCCTCCAGGTTTCTTGGGTCACTGTATGGAGAATCTGTTGTTAGACCAGAAGTTTTGGCTCAGTTCTTTGGAGGAGAACATCGCTATTGAGGTTTCTATTCAGGAGGACACTCTTAACCTTATCTACAAAGGCATCCTCATGCAGGAAGGTAGGTGATGGAATTCAGTCTTTTGAGTTGCTCTGCGAATGAAAGGCTTGCTGGGCTGCCTTACTGCACAAAGGGAGGTGCATTGTTCCGTAAGTGCTAATGTAGCTACAACATTTATAGCATGGAGCAGTGGGTGATAAAAGGTGGAGAAAGTGGAAAGCATTACTTCCACTATTTGGCTAAATAATCTTAACTCAGTGCTCCACTCTCTAGCTTTTTCTAGAGCTTTCAACAGCATCTCAGCCATCTACTGACTCCAGTATCTCAATTTGAACACCCACTCACACCATAAAAAATGAGTGGTGAAAACTGTCCTACACAGAGCAGGACATCTTCTCAGTGAGGAGGAGGATAGAGTGCCCCTCAGGGCCACCTGCTACTCCTGCTGCATCTCCCAGTCTCAAGGTACAAGAGTGAATGAAGAGAATCCGACCCTGACTTAAGACCAAATCAATGGGGACTACCAGAAATATCCCAGTGGGACTCCTTCACATGGCTAGACTGTCAGTACATCTAGCTAGTCTTTAAGGGTGCTTTCACATCTGTAGTAAGGTCCATTTTGTCCGGACCAGGAAAAAAAAAAGACACATTGTTGCCTTTTAGTTGTGGTTTGGTTCGTGTTCACACTGGAGTTTTGGAAATGAACCAAGAGCTGTAAACATGAAGTCACATGGACTGACAAGTAATTCATTGGTTGGACAGTTTTGGCAACTGTCGGCCTGCTGCATCATCATTGCTACATGGACCCGTGGAGGAAAATCTAATTCTGGTACCTGACAGCAGGTCATGCAGCAAATTACTGTGCCTTATGAGTAGGCTATATCTGTCTTCTCTGGTGTCACAAAGACCTCAGCAAGAAATAACTGAAGATAATCATTATTAGTCAAGAATGTAACTGGACCTAATGTATGGTAAATAGGGATGGACAGACAGAAATGGGAAAAAGAGGGTTTTTTTACCGTTTCACTTACTTTTTATTGAGGAACTGCTAAAATATGCAGTCGGACGTAAGGTCAATACACCTCTGTCTTAACTCTTTTTCCCTTTCTGATATGTCAGGGAAAATCCTTGCACTCACGAGCTGACATGTCACAGTGGTTACCAAATGATCTTGTATAAATATAGGCATCACTTATACATAGGCAGTATATCATCAGCAGATGGATTAAATGGGAGTCTATTTTTGGAATTTATGCTAAAATGACATGTCTACTATCATGAAATCCAGTGGTTGGTCCATTGTGCTTTCATACCACAAAAGAACCGCACCAGAGAACGATTTAAAGTGAACCAAGACCCTCCTTTTCAGGCGATCTCGGTCCAGTTGTTTGGTCCACACCAGAGTTTGATTGACAGCTCATATGAACCACACTATACAGGTATACACACCAGAGTAGATTGAGCTGAACCAAACAGGTTAGGTGTGAAAACACCCTTAGTCACAAGGAGTCAGCGCTTGCCATCACAAACCATTTAACACCTTAAGATCTCTACTGTCCCCTCCCCACATTACAGCGTCCCTGGTTTGCATGTTATTTCCATCTCTCTCCCTTCTCTTTCCTGTTATAGCTCTCTCTGTCTATTATCTATTAAAAGCAAAAAGTTCCCCAAAAATACTTTGGACAAGTGAAGATTATTTTACCACACCACTGTTCCCTCGGTGAAGAATAAACCTCATGCTCAACACTTACATAGAAGATATAGCCTTAAATCTGAGTCGCAACACTATCAGTAGTCTTTCATTTGTTAAAATTCTAATTTTCATTTTTGGGTAACAGCAGCCTCTATACAATAATTTTGCTAAATATTGATGTTATGGTTTTTGTTTGGTATGTGCAGATCATAACATGCTAAATGCAAAATATCTGTAAAGTCAGTTCTCTTTTTGCACCAATAATTACCTCAAAATGATCTAGTAAATACCCTGCAACTGAAAAACATCATCATTATATTTGCCTTTTTGTGATGTGAAAAATTAAATAAAATATATGACATAATATACTAATGACATTTCAAAGAAATGGGCATTCATGCTGACATTTCACATGCACACACTCTCCCTCTGTCTGTGTGTCATCAGGTTCATTGTTTGCTAGTTGCAGTACCAACCAGATGTTTGACAGCTCCACCTCCGGAGGTGACCTGTACCTGGAGCAGGGAGACATAGCCCAGTTTGAGCCTCCCTTCCTGGGCTCAGGGTGGACCGTCCTCTGCCTGGCTGATGGAGCCCGAGGCACAGCACCCAAACCTGCTCTTGAGCCAGTCATCCCTTTTCATCAGTAAGTCACATCCACACACAGGCTCATACAAGTTATTGTGACTGGTCTCACTGTTCTGTGACCATACAGTAGAAGACATGAAGAGATGTTATGCATGATCCCATGTGTCCACAGATGGTTTCTCAAATCCAGTGCAGAGAGCATTTTAGTTGGTGATGGGAAACCTGCCTGTACCTTCCCTCTGCAGTTTGGTAAGTGCAGTAAAAGCTATTTAGGATAGTTTCACCCAGGAATACTTTCAGAAATGTATAAAAATGAGAGACAATATGTGAGTATGAATTATGACCTTACACACCCCATATTGATGGTTTATATTGAGGTCTTGTATTTAAATTGACACTTCAACTTAATTAATTGCTTACACATAGTAAGTCTTTTCTTCAACTTGTTTTAGCACTGCAATTTTAACTGCCATTTCAACGTCTTTCAGTAATTTTATTTTGATCGCAACTTCAACTTTAACTTTTTTTAGTAGTGAGCGCACACCTTTTTTTACCACTTACTCCACAGCTGACAATTATACCGCTATCAGTGGTTAGATGTCAAATAACATTTCAACTGCTTTAATCTCTTTTAATAAAAAATCTCTCTTTTAATGACAACTAAACAGTTTTCAACATTTATACGTAAGTTGACAGTTTCACCGCTTTCATTTCTTATTCTTCAACTGAGAGTTTATCTGCATCCAGTAATTATGATCCAACTTACGTCTCAACTCCTTTTAATGCATACACTTCAATTGACACTTCAAACCCTTTCAGGTCTCAGATCTTCACTTTTTCAGCTCTTGTGGGTCACACAACTGACACTGTTCATATCAGCTGACATTTCAACAGACATCTTTCAGTTTATACACTTCAACTGGCATTCATTTCTTTCAGGACCTTCACTTCAACTGACATGTCCAGCTTATTTTATCAATAACACATGAACAAATTTAACTCCTTTTAGCGTTGAACTTCAGCTGAATCTTCAAATCCTTTTGGCACTTTCACTTCAACCAATACTTCAACTTAACTCGTGGCTTGCATTTAAATTGACAATTTAGTTAAGTGCTTAATCTTCAACTGAAACTTATATAAATAATAGTGCACTATTACATAATTTGACAAACAATTGCTATATGGAGTTAATATGGAAAGAGGAAAACGCCACCCAGAATGAAATGTGAAAATTAAAAAAGGTTACTGGGAATAATCATAGCCTAATTAATAAAATAAAATAAAATAAAATAAAAAAGGAAATATGTTAGTGAAATGACAGATGTCTGTTGACAATGGAACAAGACACCTTAATGAAAATGAAAGTATGAGGGTTGCCTACAACACCCCTTTTAAGTTCCCCAACGATATTTTATGGTCAATGTGTATTGTGTACTAAAGAGCATTAAAAACCTTACTGAAGGTTGTGGGATATCTAGTCTCATTTTATTCTCCTCTTACCTCTCTTCTGTTCAGCCAGGGGAACCTGTCTGGCCACAGTGGAGTATGATGCTGAGGGCCCAGATGAGCTGAGCGTGGCACCCGGTGATCGCATCATCATTGTGGGACTTCTTGTGTCTTGTTTTGATTGGTTCACAGGGAGGAAGGAGGCGACAGGAGAAGTGGGTCTGGTCAAGACAAGCCTGGTGAAACCGTCCACTGACATTTACGAGTGAGTGTATCACCAATATTACTGTGTTAGCCATTTTAACAAAACACACATTCAATTATTTTTCAATAGAGTATATGAAAATACTGTATCTTGTTCTATTCTCTGTCACCCTTCCAGCTCAGAAGATATTTTTTTGGATGGAGAGGAAGGGACATTCTTCAGTCTGCAAGAGGACAAAGTCATAAAGGAAACAACTGCCTTATTGAAGAAGAAATCTCAGAATGATACTGGTCATAACTACAAACTGGGTGAGACTCAAAGGCTGCAGATGGACTCACAGGTCACACTGATTTATACAGATTCATCATCTCAATTTTTCAGTTTCTGTTACAGATACAGGTTTGGGGGCATGGTAAAGGTTTAATGTACTTTGTAGTTAATATACCCACATGTCAGCTGCAGAGTTTACAGTCAAACTAGTGGCTCTGTGAGGCTGTACTTAGGCACAGTGGTGCTTTGAGCTAAATGCTAATGTCAAAATGCTAACATGATCACAGTGACAATGCTAACATGCTGATGCAAAGCAGGTATAATGTTTACTGTGTTCACCATCTAACTAGCGTGTTAGCATGCTAACATTTGCTAATTAGCACTAAATTCAAAGCACAGCTGACGCTGATGGGAATGTCATTAGTTTTGCAGATATTTGGTCATAAACCAAAGTGATGATGGCTCTACATGAAAAGTCAGAGATCACCAAAGTTATTACAATTCATCCTCTGGGGGACATAAATGTGTATACCAAATATCATGGCAATCCATCCAATAATTAAGTCAAGACATTTCACTAGAAGTCAAAAATGTCAACCTTATGGTGGTGCTGGAGGTAAAGTCAAGGGATCACCAAAGTAAGTGGGGTTCATCCTCTGAGCACCAGAGTACAGAATGTCTTTACAGAATTTCATGACAATCTATCCAATAGTTGTTGAGATATTTCAATTTGGACCAAAGTGGTGTACAGACTGACGGACCAATCGGCCTGTAGACTGTCATTGACATCCCTAGAGCCATGCTGCTAGCATGGTTAAAAAAAAACACAGCTGACTATCAGTAGGAGACAGCAAACAAATAGGGGTCTGCTGTGTCCTTGAACACTTTAAGCTGCAGTTAAAATGGAGCAAAGTAGCTTGCATTAATACCATGCATCCAAAGCTTACACCAGGAAGGTCTTACACAGTGTTCAGATTGACTAACATTGCATTAAAAAAAGCAGTCTTCTTATTCATTTCAGTAAGGGGTTAGCTCAGCGGGGTCTCCAATGCAAAAAGGTTGCTGTTCAGCATACAAGCACACATTCCAGGTAGATTACCTTGTAATGTGGAATATTCTACAGTAATTGTATGGTTCTACTCATGAATGTCAAAACTCAAACTGGACTATTTCAAGTTCTCACTTCCACAATTGTCTTTTTTGACTTCAAGTGCAGTTGATTACCTAGATTCATGGAAGAAACTCTGTAATGTTTCATCAGCTTTAATTACCAGTTGTCAAGGTTTTAGGGTGTTTTCTCATTCACTTTCTTGTACTTTTTGTTGTTCAATCTCAGATATGATCAGTTACCAAGACTCTGAAAAAAAAACATCCTGTAAGTATTGCCTGCTGAATGTCACGTAAATGTATTTTTTATTCTGTCAAAGTATCTTGTCTCCTCTTTATTTCAACATCATTTTTTCCTCCCATTATTATTTTGCAGTCAGCTCTTTAAGCAAAGTTGATACTCAGCAGACTGACCTGAAGAGAAATATTCAGAGGATTCTTGATCAAGGAAAAGACTCATCTCCAAATTCCTTTGTGACTATGAACAGGACTCTCGAGGACTTGGTCCTGGATACAGAGGCAGAAAACCCAAGCCCTCCCTGTTTCACTGTTCACAAAGTTGTAGAACAAAACAACAATACTGAGAACTTCATTCCACTGTTCTCTTTTCTGGAGGGACAAGACTATAAAGTAGAGTTTGGCATCCTGTACGGACTGAGTTCTGAACTCCTCGCCTCCTCCACCTTCACTGGTCACTCTAACGAGGATGAGCTGATTGCCTTCCTGGGTGTTGCTAGAGAAACAGCCAGGAAGAAGCGGCTCTTTTGGTCACAGGCTCGTTTGTGCTTTCTGTTGGGAAAGTTGTGTGCTGGGAGGTCGAAATTCAGCCAGGCCCGGGTTTACTTTGAGGAAGCCCTAAGTGTGCCACGAGAAGGCTTTGCGGACCTCAGGCTGTTGGCCAGCATTTATTCCAACCTGGCTGCCATATATCTTTTGCAAAAAAATACTGAAAGTTTCTTTGCTGTGACAGAGCGACTTGTTGCCTTGTTATTGGGAATCCCAGACTGCATGGAAAGCTTAGAGGACAATTCTGCTCTTAAATACATCCTCAAGAAAGCTGTTCTCTCCCACAACAAAATGACAGAGGCCCGGGCTTGTCATCTAATGGTGAAGTACCACTGGACTCATGCTGAGGGGGTTGGAGTTGTTCCTTATCTTGAGAGACTACTTGTTCTTTGTGCTGAGGCTCAAAGAACATGGGGCATCTCTCCTAGTCAAGGATACCAGGTCCTGGGAAGGCTCTACAGCAAACTCCGACTTCCCCACCTCAGTGTCAGTTCAGCCAGGAGAGCCTCTCTGCACCCCTCTGCTACACTGACTGACTGCCTTAGCAGCATGATTCTAGTTTTGGACAATATCAACAGACTGTATGGGATCACAGAACAGGAAGCTTCCATCCCACCTCAAGTGGCTCCATATTTACACCAAGCCCTCTCTTCTACCAAAGTCCAAGAAGGAGGAAGTGACCAATACCATGTTTTGAGCCATCAGCTTACTGTTTGTCTCTGCCAACTCTTTTGCAAGCACAAAATGGTTGGACACGCAATCTACTATATGCATACTCTCATCAGCAACAATCCACCTCCACAGCGACTTACCATGTCTGTCCCAGAAAGAAACAGTGCCCTAATCTGGCTGGCATGGCTTCACATTGACAACAATCAGCCAGATGTTGCTTTGGATATCCTGGACTTGGTCCTAGCTTCCATGCCAGAGCACTGCACTGCCCCTCAGGAAGGTTTGTGGGTTTCTGTGGGTTAATTTGTTAAAAAATAACAGTTATAGAGTGTTGCAGAAGCCCTGGTGCAGAAAAATATTTCCAGGAACTAAATGCCAGTTCAGACTAAAGATTTGCAATGAGACAAAATCATTTTAGAACGTTGCATGGAAAAGTTGCAGCGGTGTGAACTGCCCCACCTCAGCTCGACTAAAGCAGGCTGATGCCATCGCCTGCTATTCAACTTGTCAAATCGCAAGTGGCTGGTTTTAGAATGTGAGGCAGGTGACTTCAACAGCCAATCAGCTTGCAGCGAAGTCAGCTGGTCATCTCAAACCCTCTCGTTTTTTGTTTTTGCCGTTTCATCAATACTAGAAATGCAACTGCAGTAACTCACTATCACTATCCTCATTCATATTTTAAGACGCTACAAATTATATTGAGCTACAAAAAAGCCTGAAAAGCCGGCAGTACACAGAAGTACAGAGAGTCGTTGCTATTGAAAATGATACACCATCTCGCTTAGTCGCATTGGTGTAAATTGGCAGGTTTCAGAACGTTGCAGACTGGCGCATTGCAAGTAGTTGCAAGTTTCAACTTGTCTTGTTGAGAATCTTTGGTCTGAACTGGCCTTAAGGAGCCACAGGAACTAAAGTCAGAAACTAGACAAGTCCAATTCTTGTTTGCATTTCCACTACATCTGAATAACCTAAGGAATCTGACGATTAGGCAAAAAAGGCATGTTTTTAAAATTATAAAAATGTAAGAATGATGCTGTTTTTTTACATGCAGTTTTCACACATGATGACACAACATATGTGCTGTTCTTTGTATTTACTGTTGTGTGATAGAAGAGACATGCAGAGGTGCAAAAGGGCACTGGAAACTAATTTCTGCTTTAGTATGTAACTGTATTTTATATACTAAAATACATATGCATTTTTTATCTTAGTCACTGACACTAGCTACCTAGTGAACTAACAAGCTAGCAAACTAAACAAGTCCCAAGATTGATACTAGTGGCAACAAGTGCTTTCTATAAATGATTGCCCGAATATTCGAGATCTGCCCCTGGAGCAGGGACTTTTTTACATCCTGGTTCCTCAGGTAAGGTTCCTGAGTCCCTGAAAAGGTTCACAGGATCCTGGAAAAGGTTCATGTGATGGAAATAGGCTAGAGTGCACAGGACAACCACAGGAGGAATGAGACAGGTTTTAAGAAATTCTACAAATAAATCATGTAATCTAAACTATGAATTTGGAAGCAAAAAAGTTGAACATTAAAGTTATTACATAACTGTCAGTTAGTAATGTTAATTTGATTTTCAACGTTTAACCAAAATATAATGATTTGGGCCTCTGGGATTATTTTGATTAATATTTTAGTGTTACTATGTGCTGCTTTTTACTAATGCAGACTACAGTAGCACTTTATGTTTGAACTGAAGAAATTAGACAACTTTTGATTTAATCTGATTTAACATCAGGCTATTTCATAACTGTTAAAGTAAATGTGTTTAATGTAATGGAAAGGTGTGGTCCTCAACATGCGTGGTGTGGCACTTCGATGCATGGGTGACCTCCGGAGGGCAGCAGAGAGCTACCAGGCTGCTGTTGACATCTGCCAAGAGTATGAGGACATGCCAAACTGGGCTGTAGCTCAGGCTAACCTAGGTAAGATAGTATATACTTCTTAACAGATGATTTTTCCAATGTACTTCAGTTCTGTGGGATGACTTTGTGCTTCTTCATCCTCATGAAGGGCTGTTATGTCTGAAGGCTGGAGCTAAAGGTCTAGCGCAGAGATACCTGACTGAGGCTGTGCAGCTCTTCTCTGAGCTGGATGAAGAAGGTCATGAGGCGAACTTCATCACAGTGCTGCTGGAGTTAGGACAGCACTATGTGAAACAGCACCAGCTGGACTATGGGAAAGGATGCTACGAATGGGCTTTGCTGCAGGCTATCAATACCAACCTGTTAGATTGTAAGTATGTAAGTCACATACTTACATTTGTTGTGTTTTGTCTTTTTACTTTTGCTCTTTCTCTCTTGAACTTAACTGGACTATCACTTGTTGCCAGGCCAGCTCACTGCAACTAGACACCTCTGCCATCTGTATGGGTGTGAGAGTCCAGACCAGGCCCAGTGTATTATCTACAGCCAGCACCAGGTCCAGCTACTGAGACGCACAGGAGACAGAGGACAGGAGGGAGACGCACTGGAAGCCATGAGCCAGCTCTACCTCTCTCTGTGCACAGAAAGGTGTGTGTGTGGAGCAGGAATAGGTCCGATATCTCATTCACTTATAAACCTGTTATCAATAGAGAAATTAAAAACAACATTTTGAAAACAAAATCACATCAGCTGTTCATTTGAAGGTGTTAATGATGAGTTTAAGTTTGAGTTTAAAGTTTGGAGCAACAGGGCTAATTTAAGTTTTGGAATGTTTTCAGGGCATACCGGGCGGCTCTCGACTACACCAAGACTAGTTTGGGTATTTTCATCGACCTGGGTTGCAAGGAGAAGGAGGCATATGGCTGGCTGCAGGCTGGGAAGATCTACCACCTGCTGAACCAGACTGAACTGGTGGACCTTTATGTTCAGGTCTGAGAGCAGCTGTGTAGACAATCACAACTATTTCATGTCTTTCAGTTGCAGCACAATCTGCAAAACTTTTGAAACTCAACTGTGATCTGTGTTAAGTCTCACTGTATCGTAATTTCTAAAATTTACCTCAGCTGCAGACAGACCCCTATATTTAGGCTATATACAGTATATATACTTTTATTTCTACTTCCCCTGTTCCCCGTTTGAACTCAAACCCTCCTTGTTGTCTTGATGAATTCAGTTTTATTCAGTATGGTGTATATTTCCACAGCACTAATTCCATCAGTTCAACAGTCATGTCATACTCATTGCAAGTGGCGGCCAGGCTGGCCAATAGAGGGTGTACGTGCGGCGCCCCACCAGCCACAAAGATAAATTCAGAGACAGCAAGTTTATTAAATTATTATTTAATATTTGAAATAAGCAAATGAATTAGTTTTCACTTTTTAAGTATTTTGATATTACTTCAACTGAAGTTAAACAGTATGAAATGAACTATTATATCCATGAAAAATGGAAATGAATGTACATTCTGCATTCATGTTGAATTTAAATTCAACATTAAACTTTAACATAAACATTAGATTTATTTATTTATAAAACTGTTTTCTAGAGGATCTTTCTGCTTGGTGAGGAAAGAGACGGATTGATAAGTAGTCAAGCTGAGCTGTTGGATGGAGTGTGTTGGCCCTTCTGATTCAGTTGTTGATTAAATGTAACAGTCTGCTGTACTTGGAGTTAAAGCTTAGTGTACCAAGCTAGACAACAACATTGCAAGTGTTTAGCAGAAGCCCTCAGTGCCTATAGCCCCACCCAGGTAAATAATTACCAGCTGCCACTGCTCACCACTCTGCTGCTCTCATCTGCTCTTTTTAACACAAATACTGTTTTCATTCACAAATTATTCCGCTTCACTTTGCCATTGTTTTGATCACAGTTAAGCTTCCTTCAATGAAACTCAACATTTCCTGCACAGATGTTTTACATAAAATAAAAATTCTGCCAGCAGCTTGAAGAGCATAATCCCTCCCTTTTCTGGTATCCTTTTAATTTGAAAAATCTGCAGGAAGTGTTGAGTTTCAGTAATGGTCATTTAACAGTGATTGAAAAAACGTGAATGAATTAGTGAATGAACACAGTGTTTGTGTTAAACTGAGAGCAGCAAAATGATGAGAATGACTCATTATACTGATGAACCTTATGATGAAATTATCACGTGAGCCATTATAAAACAGGTAATTCCACCCCGAAAACTAGAATAATACAGTTTATCAAAATATGAACAGAGGACTTCACATTTGTAATTTGGATTTTTGGTGCTGTCTTGTGGCCATAGCAGGTGCTCAGTTGGTCTCAGTTTTGTGTTGCCTTTGAAAGGCAAACTAACATTCAGAATTAAAAGTTTTCAAATTAAAGCCAGTATTTTTGTTGATGTCATTGTCAGGTATCTCAGGATGTCGCTCTGAGTACAGGAGACACCAGCTTCATCCTGAAGCTTCTGGAAGCTGCAGGAGACATTTTCTTCAACAGCTGCCAGGACCGCGACAAGGGTATCACCTTCTACAGGGTACAGTCTCCTATTTACTCCTTACACTTCCTACTGTTATCATACCATGGTCTCATACGTATATTTCCCTACTTTATGAATTTTTTGTCATTAAGCAACCTCATGCCTTCATTTGTGTGCTATAACAGTGTTACTACTATTGTTAGGAATAATGGTCAAAACAAAAAAATAAGTAATGAAAAATAATAAGTAATGATAAAAGCAGTGTAAGTTATCCTTTAAGCCTACAATAATGTCCTGTGTGTCTGTGTATTCCACCATGTAGGACCGTGCACTGCCCATTGCAGTGAAGAGCAACAGTGTTCGTTCCAGGCTGAGGTTGTGTAATAAGCTAACTGAACTGATGCTCAGTCTCAAGTTGTATGGGGAAGCTGTGGAGTTTGCTCAGACTGCACTGGACATCAGTATCACTCTAGGTACGGAAAACCTCCAACACAAAGTTTAGAATTTTCTATGTCTTTCTTTATTAAAAGCAAGCCATGGTTCAATTACTGATCAAATACTGTTAGATTGCATGTTTATTGTAGAACTGATCAGCACTACACTGATTATCTGTAGAAATACCTACTTAGAAGTATTAATGAATGAGTCAGCTGAGTTTTTGTATTGTCATCACTAACTGCATGTCACACCGTATCCCTGATTAAGGGCCTTGAAACGTAGTATGAAGGGCCTAGATCAGGGCTAGGGTCTGCCAGCTTCTCAAATACATTTCAGTCACTGAGCGGCTCATAAAATGAGTTACAGGAAGAATGTTAAAAATACAAACTTGCAGGTGCAAAGTAACATGAACTAAAGTCAATACAAACCATGTAAGATTCTTATCAGCAGCAGTGAGCTCAGCACTGCCATTGGTGGCCAGAAGCTTTATTACAACAATACTGGATAAACTTTATGGCCAGCAATGCAGGCACAGAGCTTACTGCTGGTGAGCAGCATTCCAGTAGGTGAGCGAGACAGAAATGCTTTGAATTTACACTGGTTTGACTTTAATGGAAGAGACCTTTCTTGGTCAGATTAAATCATGTTTTTTGTTACTTTGTACCAAGCTGACATAATTTTTCCCACTTCATAGGCCACTGAGAAGATTACTTACTATCCAGTGAGTTTGTATTACAGAAACACTCTTCCTGTAAAAACTTTCATGAGCAACTTGACTGAATTGTCCAAGTTCCAGGACCCCATCCCCACTGCAGCAGCCATCTGTGAGCTCTGATTCTCCAATTCTCCCTGGTGAGGGGGAAGGGGGATTTCAAAGGGCCACAGTGCAATGTTCAACTTGAATCTTATGTTTCTAACATGGGGAGGACCTCTAAAATGTCCACTAAATCACCACTAAAATCCATCCATAAAATCCAATCCATTTATAGAGCATTGCAAGTTTATCCTGCTGGTGGTGCTAAAAGAAAATCTAAAGGGACTGATTGGGCCAGTATAGCTAAGGTCAGGGGGTGACCACAACTATTAGAAATCTTCCTCTGGGAACCATAAATATCAGTATGGAATTTCATGGCATTCATGGTATTCTGGCTAGTAGTTGTTGGTATGTGTTGTTATGAAAAAAGTGGTACACAGGTGAACTGATAACAGATGTATAAGAATATTCATCCCCACCCATACCCCTGCCACTAGTGGTGCAAAACTATTTAAGAATGTACTGAACCTACAGATATCCTGACAGTTTGAAATCATGTGCTATAACTGAATAACAGTGTCTACCTTTGTGTTTGGTCGTACGTACAGGTGAGAGTCTGAATGAGCGAGTGGCTTACCACCGTCTGGCCTCTCTGTACCACTGTCTGGACCAGTATGAACTGGCTGAACACTATTACTTGAAGACCCTGACCCTCTGTCCAACACCTCTGCTGTTTGATGAGGAAACACTGTACTATGTCAGGGTGTACCAGACACTGGGGGACATCATATTCTATGACCTGAAGGTAAGGGATTAAATGATATACATGGGAATGAGAATCTTGGAGTTTACTACTAACACTTTTTGACAACAAAATTTGACACCCACAGATACGTTTCGTCATCCATAGGTCCAGTAGTCTCTTGTGAGCTTCTTTACATTGGAATTTGTGTCCTTTCCAAAATATGACAGTTCTCATTTGTTATTTTGACTTGGTTCAGAGCTCTATTGGATGTTCTAGCTTGTTTCCACTGGAGGAATCATGGTCTAAATATAGTTCCTCAGCCATGGTTCCTGGTCCCCAAAAAGTACCTGCTCTGGGGTCTGTACTTTCTGATTGCCCAGGAACTATCAGGAAGCTTTCAGTGATGAACATTTCTAGCTAATAGAACACAAACCAACCGGCTGCTTGTATGTTGCTTCATTCACACAGTAAGAGGGAAAGCACAAAGGGGACTTCCACTTCCCAAGGCCCCTTCATTGCCATTCTCTACCTGTCCACCTGATGCCCTCAGGTTCATGCGTTTGCATGAACCAAACATAATGGGTGGTCAAAACCTTCACAGGGCACCTTTAACCATGATATACACTGATATTCATTCACCTGTAAAGTTGCATGTATTGTGGCAAATAACTTTATAAAATTAACTAATTATTTCAAGATAACTATATAAATTAATATAAATAGAATAAATTAAATATGAATTAATTGTGACTCCAAAAAACAGAATAAAAACAATTGAAACCATGGCCTCACTTGGCTTCCATATCTGTATTTATAGACAGCTATTCATGTGAAGCGTCCCCTGTATTTGTATGAAATACAATGGCCAATAATGTGACAAAATTATACTTATACATTTTCCTGTTATCTCTACAGGACCCATTTGACGCTGCAGGCTACTACCACCTGGCTCTAGCTGCAGCCATGGATCTGGGCAACAAGAGGTCTCAGCTGCAGCTGTGCACCCGCCTCGCCACCATCTACCACAACTTCCTAATAGACAGGGAGCTCTCTCTCTTCTTTTACCAGAAGGCAAGAGGATTTGCTGCCGAGCTGAACGTGAGGAGGATTAATATCTCACTGGATCAGCAGTATAGCAGCACCTCACAGTACAAGACCACCGGAGAATAGGAAAGACACTTTGGGAAGACCTTGTCAAGTCTTTTTCACAAGAAAAACTAAACTTTTGCTAAGCTTCTAAACTAAACTCCAGCAGATGGCTGGATGAATGTTCTTTTTGGTACAGAAAAATCATGTTTAATGAGAAGCCTTGCATTATGACTGCAGCACAGATTAAACTGATCCCAAAGAACTTACTTGGAAGAGACAATGAAGGTCAGAGTAATAATAATAAATAGTACGGTCTAGACCTGCTCTATATGAAAAGTGCCCTGAGATAACTTCTGTTATGATTTGGCTTATGATGATCTAAATAAAATTGGATTGAATTGAATTGAAATTCTTTCTGAATTGCTGCTTGATTTGCACTTCTGCATCTGCAACATGCGTTCAGTGGTTTTGTCATGAATAACCTTCCATACAAAGAGCCATGTAAGCCAAGTATGGATGGTACACAGTACAGAATTCTGTTATGGTGAGGACCAACACACCGCCATATACTGTACATTGGTCAGGTGCCATATACTGTATAATATGCATCTGTCAGCAAGCATAGAGAGCACAAATATAAGGGGAGATAGTATCTACATGCCACAAACTTGTTATTTTCTGCTCTTTTGATTTACTGATCATGTTATCAGCAGGCATGGTGGGAATGCTTTAATGTCAATTAAAAAGTCAAATTGGAGTGCTGTCCTAGTGTTTCATTTTCAATGCTTTAATATCACCAATGTGAAGAGATTAAACTGGGAAATGACTGAAGTAGAAGTAGTAGTCAGAGATTGAGTTCATGAAACAGCTAAAGAAGGAGGAGGTCTATGAAGCTGTGATAACAGGCTTTCAGGTTCGGTTTCTGTTGCTTTTGGCTTCAATGACAGCATTCAGCCTCAGAATCTATGCATAGTTTACCGTATATACTGTATATAGTGTATGGATGCATCCTATAAACCAATGTCTCAGGCAAGTAATCTGCTACAGCATACTGTACACTCCATCTTTGTTGGAAAAATAGCAGAAAGACCCCCACAATTGTGCAACTTTAGATTAATAAAACTTGACTAATTTGGGTTAAGCAGTGTCTTCTTACTGCCCAGCCATGATGATCCAGTTGTGAAAATGTGCATGTTCATAAAAATCCAGGTAATGTTAGCCTGTGCTCTAACACCATTTCATGAACAGCGGTGAGAGAGATGGGAGTGTGTTGCTTCATTAACCCTATCAGGCAAAGCTTAGGAACATCCCCCATCTTTTTACTTCGAATGCAGTTTACTGCTTGCTTCCATGATTCACAAGTGAAATAAGTTGGTACTGGAGAACATTTGACTGAAGTTTTATTTCAGTATTATATGATAGGCTGCAGTTTCCATTTATGTTAAATATCTACATGATACTATAGATCTCAGATGTGAGTGGTTACCACACCATGTTACAGCTGTGTTTCCCTGTGCTGTTTGTCCCTTTTACTCTTCTGTCCTCTCTAGCTCTGCCCAGGTGTACTGCATCCTGATTGTTCAATGAGGTGCACCTGGCCTGGGAATTAAGTGTTTATGCTCCTTGCCAGCATCCAAGGAGAGAGGCATTTGACGTGGGGGACTGCAGGTCTTTCTGCCTCCCAGTCTGGGATTTTGTGTGGCTGTTAGTGTTTTATGTTAGCCTTGATTTAGTGTCTTGGTTGTTTGTATGTCTTTATGTTAATAAATCTCATGGCTTTGGTTGTCTTAAAGGTTTTTTTCTGTGGTTGATTTGGGTCAGTGGTGGAGTGGTTGTTACCCCATAGGGGCGCCTAAGGGGGTGGGGTGGGGCGTAAGAACCATCATTTTGCACTCCTAAAAGGTCACACTTCACTGATTTACATTTTTCCTGTCATGAGCTGCCTAACCATTGTCACCCATGATCCTATCAGGAAGTTCTGCAACCACACACAAAAAATATTCAGTATTCAATGTATAGGCCTATGTTCTCAATAACAAGGATACTCTTTATATCAATACCTTTCAAATACCTTTACCAATTAGCAGATGACTATGGGAAGTCATGTTCATTAGAAGTGACCATCAATACAGTTGATCCTTGAATCTACAGATGAACAGATGACATCAGATGACTGAAGAGAAAAAACTCTGAGTTCTCAGGATCTCAGATTTCTGTTTGTTGAAACAGAGTACCTCTGGGTATCTTATTTTATGTAAACATTTCTCACTGTTTCTACAGTTCTATTTGGTCTCATAGGTCAAGTATTTGATGAAACTATGAGCCTGATGAGAAAGCACACTGTTTCCCTCTGATTAAACCTAAAATTGAAAACGTAATCTCTGTGTTTATGTAGGCCTTGATGTGCAGCTCTGAAATGTTGCTCATGCCTTTGCAAGATGTTTTAACCCCTGGAATGTAACCCATCTTGCATTGCAGTGTGAAGTAACAGTAATGTGGAAAAGACACAGGATAGAAATAATAAATCTTCTTCAATTTTCTGCTCCTCTGGGGGTCTCCAGTACAGACTTTTGCTCGGTTTTTGTGAAAGGTAACTCCTTTTTGCAAACGTACTTACTTACTGGCAAGAAATGTAAAATAAAAATCACTTGGTAAAGTCTTTGCTTGTCTCTGGTTCAATCTAGAGCCTGATTATGATATACAGTAACGTAAGGAAATGCATGCACTAACCTGCATATTGCCTACATTACATTAACTTTGACCTCTGCAAGTAATTGTAAGTTTTACAATGGTGCAGCAAAGAGTTTAGCTGAAGGTGTTCATTGGGTTGTTAGCATCCGTCACCTCACAGCCTTGTTACTCTGTCTGCACTGTTGGCTATATAGTAACAGCAAACATCTTTATGCCACTAGATGGAAGGTCAGGGCGTCACCAAAATGACGTGGAATCATTCTCTGGGTACCATGAATATCATGTATCAAAGTATCATGAGATGCTGCATGCATGTCCTTGCTTTTCATGCAGATTTGAAAGCAGCACATTTTATATTTTACATGTAGAATTCATATCACATATCACTGACAACTGATAACTGGGACACTTTCAGCAGCAAAGTGTTAGTGAGGCAGCCATGGTTCATAATCTGGAGATAATGCCCTAAGGAGAAAAAAGACAAAGCTAGTCATTTGTTCAAATCCCAGAACAACCTGACCAGGACCTCTCGTGGTCATGTGAATTGTGTCTTTTGTTTCTCCAAAGAAGGAAAAGTATTGTAACATTGTTACAGGGCTCATAGATGGGAAATCAGGGTGGATAGTCAGGTCAACAAAGTGAATTCAAGCAAATTTTAAGCAAACTTTTAAAATATTGCAAAAAATAAATGCAATTAAATGCATTAGGTGCGTTTCCATCAACTGGTTTGGAGCGAATAAAAGTGGCCTTGGCCATCTAACCCATCTATGGGAGAAAAATGGAGAGAGGTCCTCAAGAATTAGTTTCTATTGGACAAGTCTAAATTGTTCTTTCATGTCAGCTAGTGTTGACCATGTTTCATGCTGTCGAAGACAAATTAATAGGGAATGGTTCATGGGAAACAGCTGATCAGTCATGTGAGCTAAATGTGAGCTAAATGTGAGCTAAATGTTCGCTACATCAGAACTTATTCAGCAAAGGCGTTTCTATATTTCATTTCAACTCTTTTTCAACAAAGGCAAAAACCACCTCAAGCAAGTTCAGTTTGGAGGACCTGCTGAATCTGATCTAAGAGTGGAGATGTTATCAGTGTTTGCTTTTGCTTGTCCTTCACATGTAGGAATTGAACATTTCTTACTTTGGCACGATCTTGTGGAAGTATAAACAATGACAGACAGCAACATGTGCCGCTAATTCCCTCTCTCCATCCCCTCCACGTGTCCGGCCCGTGAACACCGAGAAGAAGGGACTTAAAGCGAGACAGCCAGCTCCAATTTTCACCAGGAATGCTTCCTTTTTTTTTTTTTTTTTTTACACATTGAACTTCTGTCATCACAAAGAGATTTGAAAACTTACACTGAACCATGGTACCACGGTACCATGAACCATCTGAACAAACAAGTTTCTGCTCTAGGTTGTAAACAAGATTTTAAAAGAGCGTAGGAGCAGATGTGGGTCTACTCTCTTGAAAGAGGACGGACATATCATTATAGAATTATGTTATACTAAAGACAGACAGACAGTTCCTTAATGATCCATTCTGCACTCTACATTCAGTTAGTCTGGAAGAATGTGACATGAGATGGATATTTTACCACATGTGTAGCAGGAATTTGTGGTCCTTGACTGAAAAAAGCTGTTTCCACTTATTAATCATGACAGTTGTGACTGCAAGTGTTGATCTGCTGGGCATGTTGAATAATGCCATGAGACAATGTGTGGTCACTCTGTCAGCAGAGGGTGAGCTGGGCTTCCAAAAGAAACCAAGCTTCAAAATGGAAACACAGTCTGCTGTCTTTGGTCAGACTGACCTGACCTCAGTAAACTCTGTGTAAGATCTTGAATTACCCTGGACTGGTCTCTGAACCTCATGTAAGAAGTACTGTCACTCACTGTGACACTGAAGTAACATCTGCAAATGCATGGAAGATCCTTGTACTTTTACAACATATCTCTTATAACTCTTGACTGGTTTAAACTTGCAGGGGATGCTTTGGAAGAATTCTTAGTAAGCCTGACAGACTGTCCCTGAGCTTACGAACTCCTCAATAGAACCTGACATAAACAACAATTGAATGAATGGAAACATTCATTGAGAGAAAGGTATACCCACATGGGGCATGAAAAGCAGTTTAAGCCTGTAAAAGGGGGGCATATTACAATTAAAGTGATTGGCAGTCAGGGCTCCTCGCATAAAAAATGTATCAAGTTTTCTGTCCACTGGACAACAGGTCACAAGCACTACGCATGGTGCTGATCCTATGCCAAACCCCAGCGTGGGCACAAGTGCATAACCTAGTAACCTAACCAATCATCAGACTCACTGAAGTCATCAGCCTTTATTGGACGTTCAGACTGAAAACATCACTGAGTTTAAAACGTGCAAGGGGCATCAAGGTGTTGTCTCAGGTGCTCATCCAACGATTAAATACAATCCAGTTAGGTCAACCGATCCATGGTTGAAGGCTTATTAGACACCAAAACACTGCATAGTGGTGTATTGTACAATTAAGCTCCATTCGGACAGGATTAACCTTACAGGGGGAGGTGGGGAATGAAATAGCCTGTTCACTGTGCTCCTCAGTAATTTAACTTATTGTTCCAAATGACATTTTAGCCATCACAAAATTACAGGATGTGGTCTGTAATAGACATGATTATTCAGCAGGACAAATCCAAAAGAGACAGCCAAAAGCATCCCCAAGGGGGCGCAGGAGAGGGGAGCGTATCTATGTTCTCAGGGTTCTATGCTCCCAGGGTCTCCAGATCAATATCCTCTAAATATGACACATTAAGGAGACCTTTCAAAGGGTTTTATGTTCTCAGCAATGTTTTTTCCCTAGGTCAAATGTTCAATGTATGTTTCCCTGGGTCAATATGTTGAAATCACCCGACTGATGTTATACTTCTTGAAACCTACGCCCTCAAATTCATGGGCAAAACAGTTTTCTAAACTTTAGACATTGATATCTCCACAGTGGCTGAACAGATTTTTACCATTCAAACTGCATTTGTCCATCACCCTTCGTTCTTTTGCAATTTGAACCGCAAAGATAGCCCTTAATAATCACTTACAATGTTAGTTTATATCAAGAGACACACATGCTGGGAACACAGGGAGAGTTGAAGGGGAGTCAAAAATCGTGCCCCTTCTTTTTAGAGTCATAACTCTGAACACACAGACATGAAACAGATATTGATATCATTTAGTGTGACTTACACTTCCCGAGGATATCATTACCTCTGGTGTCCATTGTGAGTAAATGTCCATAAATCCACTTAGACATCATAGAAAAAGATTCTTCAGAACTTGCCAGAGAATCATCACATTTTTAAGTTTTCTTCAGTATCAAAGTAATCCAGTGATAGTTGTTATATATAATATAATTACTAACTAATTAGGATTTTAGGGAGAAATGCGGCTTTGTTACAAAATGATCTGCCAGGAATGTGTGCTTGCATGAATTTTATTGCCCAACATTTTTTAATGCATTGCTGTTTTCAGTGGGAATTCTGGTGTTTTTGATGGATATATAGCATTTAAAAAGGTGTAATGATTAAAACCTTTTATGTGGTCATTTTATTTACATAAATTTTGGTTTATAGAATTATGATAGGGAAGAAATATTGGCAGCATTGCTTGTCTGCTACACTGTGACTATGTTTACATGCACAAAATTTTCCGGCTTTTGCCCTTATTTTGGAAAAGACAATATTCCTACTAAGCTGTTTACATGGCTAATGAAAATGAATATCCCACTGATATTCCTGTTTAATATAAAATGTGGGCTTTTCTTTTGTGCATACATCTCTACCCCAGCTTTGCAAACTGCTGGCTAGTTGGTTTGTTTACAACACACAGTGTTGGCCGTAAACAGTCAAGAGGCCATGTGTCGCAAACTGTGGTTTTTTACCACCAATTTACCATCTCACATGTACATATGTTTTTGTTGCTGCAGAACAACAAACACATATGTACAAAAATTGTTTGGGTCTTTAGGCTTGAGGAGTGTATAATTAATGAGTCATAATGTGTTAAATGTCCAGTAGAGACACAGGAAAAAAAAAGAATAGTCAGATAAATATTACCAAGTGCCGTCTGAATCCCTCCATTACCTTTCCTGCTGAACAAGGAGCCCTGTGTTTCCTCAAGTGACACACTATTTCAAATAAACACACCCATGGCTGGGTGAGACACATATGTCTCTCGACACCCCTCCTCTGTCTGTCCAAACAAACCTAGACTGTTGTTGATCCATGAATATGAGCAGTCTATAGCAAGCTTCCTGTCAGAGGGAAGCAAGAATTAAAAACAGCCTCACATCTGTAGTGTGTGTGTGTGTGTGTGTGTGTGTGTGTCGGATGGGAGGGTTCTTACAGTATACTCCCATCCATGTGACAAGCAGTTTAAAGACCCCGAGAGAAACACCATTTTTGCTAAGTGAGGTCATTTTGGACCAAGGAAAATTCCACTGTTTACAACCTGAGTCTGAGTTTGTTGTTTTGACCATTGTTCTGGCAGCTTCATTTATCTGGGGACAACAATGACTCTATCTGACAGTGCATGTGGTAACGACACAAGTGATTAAAAAAACACAGTTTAACCATATTATCTAAACCATCTTAAAGTGAGACTATGTCACTTTTGAAGAAGAAATAACATAATCACCCTCTTACAAATTAAAAGTTGGGTTGATAAGCAATAAAACACACCATTGCTAAATTGAATATGCTGAGTTTTGCTGCTACTGCCTTTCTTGGTCTGTTGGTACATTTCCACATCATAATTCCATTAGTACAACAGTCATGTCATACTCACCACTCTGCTGAGAACACTTTCTCATTTTTAAGAAATAGTTTGACCTGTTGGGAAATACGCTTATCCGTTTTCTGGTAGAGGGTTAGATGAGAAGGTCAATACCACTGTCATATCTGTCCGTTAAATATAAGGCTACATCCAGCAGCTGGTTAGCTTAGCTTACCATATAGAGTAACAAAATTCACCTACTCGCAGTTGCCCGGGAGTAGTTGCCAGGCAACCAACTAAGACGCCAGAAAGTTACTGCTCCTGGCCTCATAGCCCTCCATGAACAGACAAATTGCCATTTTTACATGTTAATTACTGAGTTATTTAGAGGTGCTTTAAAGTAGATTATTTTACCTTTAAATGGAGCCAGGCTTGCTGTTGCCTTCTGTTTTCAGTCTTTATGCTAATCTATGCTATCTGACTTCTGGATGTTGCCTTATATTTAACAAACAATCATGAGAGTGGTATCAATTATCAATATTTTTTCATCACAGTAGATTAGCTCTTAATACATTCAAATCACTTTCAGTCAACTCACTCCCGTGAATCTTGGGAAATGAAGAGAGATTTAATGGGCAATTATCATGTAATTGTCACTTGTGGCCACAATGGACACATGACTTAATGGTTGCTTTTAATTTATATCTATGACCACAAATTTAGCATTGCATTCCTATAACATCGCTGGACTCACAATGGACAGTTTAAAAAATATATCAAAATCGAAGCAGTAGAATCAGAGATATCATCCTTTTTATTCCACACATTCTTCTTCCTTGTCGAAACATGGCGCCTACATTAACCACAATGCAACTCGACCTCCAACAGTTTAGTTGGAGGATCAGGTGTGTTTTACTAGTGGCAGCTAATGTAGCCTGGAGGCTCTAGCCTGCAGCAGAGATGAGAAGTGGGCTGTAGAGGTGAGACTTGAGTAATTGAGTAATTCTCAATGAGGAGACTGTAAGTCATGATCATCAAAAAAATATTTGATAGCTCAAGATAGCTGCATTGTTATGGCATTCCAGCCTTTAAAATTAAAATAAAAACATTATTTGTTTTCTTGAGATGATAACCACATTGGTCATGATTGTGAGAAAACAGTTCATCTTGAGATAACAAGGTAATAAAATTATAATCTCGAGATACAGTTGTATTAGCAACCACAGCTGCTCTCAGTTTCCTTTTCATGCAGGAAGTAGAAAACCAAAAGTCAGGAAAAGCAACATCTCTGGAGTGAATTTTACCATTCCTCCAATGTTGATTTGGTGTTCACATGCAGCTGTATGAAAAGCTACACGACCAATAACATTTCATATCTGTCTAGGGCTTTACAGCTAACCATCAGGTCAATGTACCGAAAACTTGGTAGAGTAGTTTGTATTCAGGCGAGCAGTGAAGGAATACATAGATGGTGATGGTCCTGGCAATATTAGTAAGACAAAGGTGTGTGTGTGTGTGTGTGTGTGTGTGTGTGTGTGTGTGTGCGTGACTGCATGGTCTGGTTGTCTTAAATTGCCCTTACAAGGGGACAGTTATGAAAGCATGTCCTCATATCCCCAGTCTGCAGCAAAGAATGAATGACTTCATGTTTTGGAAACAGCAAGCACATGGAGCCACCAGTCACTGCAACAGCTACATTTATAGTTACTTCTGTCTCGGGGATTCAAGAATTTATGTAGCGTACTCATTGGTTAAGCAGGCTTACAGACTTCTATCCAGTAATATTGCTCACATGGGCTACTGCTGCACTTGCTGTCAAATATTAAAGAATGGCTAGAATGTTCCTAAACAAACTGCGTGTTTGAGAAGCTAAACACAAGATCCATCCAAGAATGACTGGAATGGGAAATCAAAGAAAATGTGCATATACTGCATATCAGTGCACTGACCTTCACTGGACAAGCTTTTCACTGGAAAGATAAACCTGGTAAATACCTGCACATTACATTTTTTACTCTCAAATATCAATATCGGTCCAGGATCTGTTGGGTTATGGCCCATAACATGGGAGGTCCTCTGGTGGCTTCAGACCCCTTAACAGTCCAGGTAGCTTATTACTTTGTTAAGACTTGGGCTATTTACTGCAAACCAATCAAATCAAATTCAAAATGCATCAGTACAAAAGATCAGGTCATACAATTGCTGCCACTAAAGCACAATGAACGTTTTACACATCTCTGTGAAGTTATTATCACTTTATTACTAAATTTAGATCAATAAAAACTATTATGAAATTTTCACATCAAGTTGGAAGGCACTTTCATAGGTCAAGTAAGACCTACAATAAGATTACAGGACTAGACTATATGAAAAACAAGTTATTCAGTTTCTATTACCTCTTACTTATTTATTTTTTTCTGTTTTTACCCGTATCTTACCCCATCCTCTACTATGGAATGTCAGTTCCCCCTGCGCTGCAGTCCTCCTCTCTGTTCACTCTCTCTGGCCCAGGGAGAGAGTAGCCATGTGCTTCTACTGAAAAACAGTGACAACAGCCAATGAGGAGCTTCTCTGGGAGGACCTAAGGGCCCAGACACACCAAACTGACCAGCCCAGTATGAATCACATCCATATTGGACAATTCCACAAATCATGATTTATATCTAATGCCAACATTCAGTGTGTCCTTTATGTAGAGACACAGAACATAAGGGGTGTGGAGGTTGGGTTGATGGATGGGCATATAGCGCATCCAACTTCATGCAGGAGACCAGAGTTCACACTCTGGCACAGACCTGCAATCCAAGTTCGCTTTTTCTATGAACTGTAACCACAATCTTTCCCTAACCCTAACCGTTCTGTAGTTCTCATTCACAGATACCGTAGAAAGGGAGAATTTGAAAAACATTGGCATTGGACAGTGGTGGAAAGTAACAAAGTACATCTACTCAAGTACTGTATTTCAGTACAATTTTGAGGTACTTGTACTTTACTTACCCTAACCCTAACCCTAACCCTTTTCTTTTCATCCTACTTTATACATGTGTGCAAACACCTCTTGCCTGAGATTTAAAAGGTGCAAGTACATACTGCGCTGCTACCTCCTCCTAAATTTTGCCTCCTAGCTACATAACAGATGAGTTTTCTGAAGGAACACGACATCAGAGTGCATGGATTTTAACCTACTCATTACTTGTCTGACCTTTTTCAGTTTCTGTAGTCGTCTGCAGTTCCAGGAAGAAAACTTTAGCAGCCCAAACACACATCATTGAGGATCAACCTGACTGTCTTTCTAATATTACCCCACCTTACCTTTTACACACTTCAGGTAATTCAGTTCATTCACTTCAGAAATTTCCCAAATCAGTGTACTGTAAATAGTGACTGCATTATCTCACACCGGTCCATTTTCTGAATTTAGCGCCCTGACAAAGTCCTCTGCTACACCTGGTTTGTTAAAGATGTGAGATTGGCCGTTGTGTGTTACCAGCTGCCAAGCAGGAGGAATCATGCCATACCAGATTCCCATGCAACGTTGTTGTCCTGCCTCATCAAACTCTTTCTGTTTTTTGTATATACCGGTTGCCAGGTCATCCTATAATCTCACCAGTCAGTTCTTGTAGACAATCTGTCCTTTTGCCTTGGTGGCTCTTATCACAGACATTTTATCGATTGTAGTGCAATAAAAATAGATCAGTCTGATGAACCAGGGATTATACCCGTTCAGTTTAGCTTCTCCTCTTTTTCTATTCTTCCTCCAGCAGCAAACGACCACAAACTGACTACACAAAATAAAGCAAAGAAGAACAGTGCAAATACTTTTTATGGGCCATATTATCAATTTGTATTACAAGCATATGTACTGTATGATGTGACTGTTTAATCAGATTCACAGTGGTGTGACAATTATGTTTTGTTGTATTTCTGTGATGTGTTTTGGATTAAGAACACAGACTACAGACTAGGTGTTTCCTCTCAAGCAGGTGCAGAACACATGTATATCAGCCGTCAGCTGGCAGTCAGCTGTGGTCTTTGTTCACCAGTAGATGTGAAGCGACGCAAAGTGTTTGATGAGCAGAGGTTCACACTGTCCCACAACTCAACCCCTGTTCATGCAGGTACCTGACCAACAACCAGCAGAAGAGGCGAATACAGAGACAAGATCCATGATCCCTCACCTCCTCCCCACTGACAAACAGTACCACCTTTCTGTTCTTTTAATTTCAACCATTTTCACTGTTACATACAGCAAGGAGCTTCTCTCTTTAGCTGGCCAATGGGAGCTCCTGTTACTTCTCTGTAGGTTGAATCTCATTTTATTTTTAGGGTAACACAGTGGTTGCATGTCTTTAGATTAAGGAATACATACATACACAAACTGAAATGTGAAAATAACAATTTGGAGTTTGTTGGATCTATTTCTTGATACAAAGCATCATCAGACACTGGGGTCATGTCCTCAAGTATTTGTGGGAATTTAGGATGTGGGGGAAATTCATATTTTCCCACTTAAAATGTACACATGTAGGTATTTCCCAGGCTGATTTCAGTATGTTTAGACTTAATATAAACGTAGCAAATTTAGGGCAAACAAAATATAAGTGTATGCCTACACACTACCTTACTTAGTAATACCTTACTCAAAACTTAGCATGTTTTGATCCTGTATTTTTCATTTATTAAAATGTATGAAATTAGTAAAATGCTTCAGCTAAATAAAATATCATCTAAAGTTATTAATGTTTACCTGGCTTAAGTTTCCCTATCTACGTTACTTTAAAGTCTGATTGTGAAGTCATACACAGCAACAGCGATGATCTGAGTCTGAGCTCCGGCGCCACGCCTCCAGGAGCTGCTCTGCAGCTGCTCCCCACATCTCCTCCCTCACTGCTAGAGGCGCTCACCCTGCCAGTTGAGTGGATGTTCACTCAGCCTGGGCAAAGGAAAGACAGGAACCACCACATCCAGTCTCACTCCACTGGAAACTCTCAATTTACAGCTGGATCGTCGTCGCCTCTGAACGCACAATTACGCGCGGCTACAAGATAGTGACAAGCTGCGTCGTCCAAGTTCCAATATCAGGATCGCTTTATTCTTATGTGTGTTGCAATATTAAGGAACTATCTGTCGTTCTGTCTTTCGTGCATGAGGATTTCCATCTGTAAAGTCTCCAGAAAGTGATGAGCAGTTCGGAGCATGGGAATATGATTTCCGCGTAAACTTCTCTTCACCTCTTAGTTTCTGTGCGCCCAAAATCCATTTCCATCCAATGAGAAAATGCAGATCCTCCTGTACACAGCTGTGTTCCTTTACCTCAAGGAGTCTGCCAGCACAGAGCCGAAAGCAAAGTGTCCAACGCGGTGCGATGTGAGTACCTGTCCCAGCCCCAGCTGCCCCAGCGGCTACGTGCCGGACCGCTGCAACTGCTGCCTAGTGTGCGCCCAGGGAGAGGGAGAGCCGTGCGGCCGCAAGGACGACCTGCCGTGCGGGGACGGACTGGAGTGCAAACACCCGGCGGGCAAGCGGCTCTCCAAGGGCTTCTGTCAGTGCAAGTTCAGCCACGAAGTGTGCGGCAGCGACGGGAAGACGTACGGCAACGTGTGCCAGCTGAAGGCAACCAGCAGAAAGGCTCTGCAGCAGGGACTGCCAGGCATCACCCAGATCGAGAAAGGACCATGTGAGACCAGCATAGGTACGATTTGCGCATTGGTGGCTTCGTTTGGTAAACCAGACAGTCTATAGGAAGCTCTTGACAGGGCCGGACCAAGTACTGTAGGACCCTGAGCAGGGCCATTTCCAAAACTATTCACCCTGCCACACTCTTTAATTTTCTTTTATATTATTTTAAGCAATGCTTAAAGGTCAAGTCAGTAGCACTATAAAAGGCATTTCAACTGGTTGAATACAAAATGAACAACCACATTTTAAAAAACAGAGTAAAAACAAAACAAGTGTGAACAAATGAGAACCAGCATGTTATTCATCCAAATTAATTTAAATGCACTAATGTATAGGCCAAGCTGATATTTCTCTGTATCAGAGTAAATGTCAGCTGATAAGTAACAGTAAATGTCAGTACAGAAATGTTAGATATCTGTGAGGACGTTTAGAAACAGTGTCTCCATTACATAGTTTGTCCACCAGAGAGCACTGACAAGTTCAAGGGATTCTTATCAAAACTGTTTTATGTTATGTGTAAAAAAAACAATGTGAGAATTTTTGGCCCTATTTCCTGTCATTTCAAGTGTCTTCAATACTTCATCTTTTGTAGTTATTAACCATGATGGTTCTATAATATAATATTTTAGATAAACTTTTGAATTAAATGTTGCTTATAATTTGGAAAAATAAATGACTTAATTAATTAAAAATGACACAAATACAACAAACACTAAAGTTAAAAGATTAAGTACATTTCTGGCAGGCTTCACAATTCTGTTTATAATTACGATACAATCATTGTGAAATAGTAATATTTTGCTTAAAGTAGATCATTTAGGAATGTTAATCTTTTTTTATTTACCTGATATAAGTTAGCTTAATTTAGTATCAGGGCAGTCACTTAACATTATGTTAGATTAAAAGAAGGATTTTATTGTGATATATCAAATTCAACACAATCGTAACAGTGAAGTACTGTAAAATAATTTCTCATATGTGAAATGTTATTCCCTGTTGCTTGGTTTTGGCATTTCTTTCATTAGAACATCCATTAGAAGCAAAGATACAGCTATAAGATCTGCCCAAGACGCATAAAGTGGCTGAGTGTAAATGGGGTCTTTAATTCTTCTTTAAAAACTGATATATCGGAGTCAGCCTCAAAAATCCAGTATCAGTCAGGCTGTAGTAAACAATAACCGAACAAGTCATAGTTAAACAGTTTTGTCCACTGCAAACACTAAAACACTGACACTAAAAACATACAATCTGCTCCCAAAACAATCCATTTAGTAACATTTCTGACAACTGGTCAAACTCCACCTGGTGATGAAGATCATGTGATATGATCAAAAATTCCAAGACAGCTACTAAATGAACCTTTTGGTGGGACTGTGTGTTGTCTTATATTATTTCTAAGGCCCAGAATGAACTTTGAACCTCAATCTGGTGTTACTATAGTAGAAATGTTTTTACCACAATATCATGTTGACTCATCAGTAGAGTGCAGTCTGACCCTCCACCCCCCGCCTCAATAAACTGCCCTGTGGCTTTTCTCAACTGTCTATACATTAATAAGAGCAAGATTAATAAGGCTTGGTCACCAGAGTAATGCTTCACAGCACCAATAAACACTGGTTAGAGGGCAGGTGCAGGTTTAACTGCCTGTTAAAGCAGACCAGAACCAGTTATTTGGAACAGAGCAGACAGTGGGGATTAACCACACCTCCAGTAAAAAAAAGGCTGGTATTCTGTCCTGCAGACTGGCCTAGAAAGTCCCTCAACCCAAACACAGAGTTCATGTGTGGGACACTGCAGGCCTCGCTCTGTAAACATGAACTTTTCTGTCAGAGTGGAGCTGCTTAATGAAATGATTTTCCTTTAAACAGTGTGAGGAGATTCTATCTCAGTGCTGGTATGTGGTCAGGGAGGGGGGGATTACTCCATAAATTGTGATTTCACAGCAGTTTTGATCCACACTTCTTTCAGACTGATATGAGACCAGTGTTAGTGTGTCTGGTGCAGGGAGAGGAGAATATTTTATCAGAGGAGAATATGAAAACATTGTAGAGGTTTCTAACTTATACTCCAGTTATTAGATTTTTTGCCACACAGCTGCGTGGCTCAAGGTATGGCAATGTAAACACCTTGGCAACTATTGGATGGATTGCCAAGAACTTTTGTGCATACATTCATTGCCCACAGAGGATGAATCCTAAAGATGATCTCCTGACTTTTCATATAGTGCCACCAGCAGGTCAGAGTTTTCACTTATCCTGTGAAATATCTCAACATCTACTTCATGGATTGGCACAACATTTTGTACAGACATTCATGGTTCGCAGATGATGAATTCTACTGACTTTGGTGATCCTCTTAATTTTCATCTAGCGCCATCATCAGGTCAAAATACTTTAATACTTTATGTTTATGACCAAATACCTGCAAAACTAATGACGATCCCATCAGCCTCAGCTGTACTTTAGTTTGTTTAGTGCTGTTAAATGTAAGCATGCTAACACACTAAACTAAGATGGTGAACATGGTGAACAAACACTTGCTTAACATCAGCATGTTAACATTGTCTTTGTGAGCATGTTAGCAACCACTAACCACAACCATTTTTACATTTACTTGACCCTGCCTGCTAATGATCTTCCACAAACTTTGAACCTCAACTTTTTTCAATCTTACAGTTTTGTTGTCTTTAGAGCTGCTAGCATCGCTGTAGCCCCATTCAACAGGATTTATTTCTCTGGGTTTTTTTGAGCACATATTTCTATTTAAGTCCCGTCCAGAGAGACGTTTTAAAAGAGCATTTTAAAAGTATTGCTGCCATCTAGCCGTCCTGTCGTTTAGGAGCTGCGTGTGAAATATTTTATTGCTTTCTTCAAACAAATATTTCAAGCTCAGTAGCAGAGAACCTTCACTTTCCTTTATACCCCATTGCTTTCCAGTTATGTGAAAGAACCATCTGATCCAGCCCAGCATCAGGTGTTAATTAACAGCAGAGAACTGAACTCTACTCTGTCCGTGCTAAGTAAATACCCAGCTGCAGTAAAGTGAAACTACACTGTCAATAAATATGGTGACCATGACAGTAACTGAGGTAGGTTTATAGCTCTGCTCTTTTTTGGCATTTTTGGCAGACACACTTACAAGCACACACACACCAGTATCTTGTGGATTAATGCCAACACCTGTTGTTTTACAGTCCCCATCTTGTCCACACTTCTGTACATGTTTCTCATTTCCTCTGTTACACTGATATACTGGCTCCTGCCTGCATTTCCCAACACTTTATTAGACTACTGTCTCCATTCACAACCAAATGGGGAGAAAAGTTACTGGCCAATAAATAATTATCCTTCCTTTAATACATGCTGTTTTACTCTCTTCATTTGTCCTACATTCCACTCCATCTCTCTCTCATACACTCCCAGTGTGAAGTCTGAACCTTACTGCTGTATACTAAACTAGTAAAAGTAGAGCATGGCCGCTGCTTGGAGGAAGCATTTCATACAGACTGCAGCCAGGTAGACGTCAGTTTTTAGTTTGATAAACTACGAAAATCCAGTCGCCAGACTTGAGTTTTGTTGTCTTTGCTTTTGCAAAGTATATTAAAGCTCTTTATACAATTGTGAGAATGTGCACAAGTTCCACTCATCGCAGCCATGCATATGCTGAAAGTATAATTTGAGTGTTAGCCTGACATGACATGCCCTTAATCAATTGCTTTCATATTTACAGCTGTCTGCTCCACTTGTCCTACAGCAGCGATCCTTATGTACAGCTATTGTGCATCGAGTTACATGTCAAACACAACATTTTACACAACATATAAGGTACAGTTCAGTTAAATTCAGTTTCATTTATATAGCTCCAAATCATAACAAAGTTATCTCAGGGCACTTTTTCACTCTTTATATTTACAGAGACCCAACAATTCCCACCATGAGCAAGCACTAGGCGACAGTGGCAAGGAAAAACTCCCTTTATCAATAAGATAATACACATTGCATGATGGGAAAAGAGCAAGGAGAAGATAAACTCTTATATTTCCTAGCACCTACTCAAAACAAGTAACATAAATGGTCTACCATATATGGTCTGTCAATGCTTTTAACTAATAAGGTTTTGAATTCAACTACATTTTTCCGTTTCATTACCCATGACTTTATAAACAGTCTGTTGGTTTGTTCCCTTGAATCTACCTTATTTATACTTCTTATTGCTCTCTTCTGTAGTATATATAGTGAAATACCCTATTGTGCAATACTTTTGGATAATTTTGACTTTATGTAAACTATGTGAGATTTCCAAGAAAGCTTAGGGTCTATAATTACACCCAAAATTTTGATTTCAAATACCCTTTGCATTGAATATGAGGCACATACATATATGAACATTTTCAAGTTGATTTTGATTTATTAAGGGAAACTGTGTGCAGTTTTATAAATCTGATTTTGCCGTATGTCATTTCTGTCTTTTGTTTGCATGTAAACTTTGGATGGATGAACGAGGCCCCTGAGCTTACAAAACATTGCCACTAAACACAAAGTGGAGTTTTGGAAATAGCTCATTATCAACATTCTTTCTGGCAATAAAGTTGCTTGCTCACAGAGTTGATATTTTGGCTTCAGGGCGGTACTAGAGGAAAGGTCATGCACTGTAATGATCATAATAGACAGTGAACATCTGGAATTCATGTACATTTTCAGTAAATGTCTTTGTAGTCTCGCCATTAGATTTTTCTAGTGGAGATTTAGGCCTTAGGAGGATGATACAGTAAAAGTCAAGGGGTCACCACAAAAAGTAGGATACATCCTGTGGGGATCATGAATATCAAGAACAAATTTCTTTCTTATGTACAAAGTTGACATTTGACCTAATGTTGGGATAACTTGACAAAAGTCATGGACTGTCCCAAACAGAAAGGTTTCATTATGTGGGGAAGCATGAATGTGCTCAGTAAATTACATGGTGCTCTCCCCATTAGATTGAGACATTTTTCATGGAAAACTTTGCCTGATGCCAAAGGAATGGTCAGGGGTCACAAAAACATTTGGAATCATCCTTTAAGGACCACAGATATCCACAGTAAATGTCATGCCAGTCTGGCATGTGGCTGTTGAGATATGTTGTTCTGGAACAAAGTATTGGACAGGCAGATGGACGGACCATGCATTCAGGGCTGATGAATTAAACAGATTGCTGCTCTACAATCAAGGTTACAATCATCTGAAATGCACACACATGCACACATATCCCAATGAGAGATCTCAGCTGAGGAAACAGGAAGGCCCTGCAGCCCAGAGCTGTGGCAGATTCTATTTACATTTCCCTTTGATCTCAAACCCTTTATTTTGTCTGGGTTTAAAGGGTATGCTGGCACACACATACACACACACATCCACTATGTCACTGGACCATTACATCCTTACGGGTGTGGTAAACTAAAAATATATGGGTGACTGACCTGCAAGTTCCAACGCCCAAATTGGTTGTAGTAAATCATCCATCATGCCCATTTAGATTACCAAGAAAGTAGTCCAGCCTTAAAACCTTGATTAATAAACTAAAATATGATCATATACAGTACATCTCAGTTTTACTATTGAGTCTTTCACTGATGTAAGTGATTCATGCAGAACTCCATGCAGGTCATGACAGGTTTCACATGTGCAGTTTTAAACCTCCTCCATCTGGTTGGTGTGTCTCTCTGGGGAAAAATCTTCATACACAGAGAAAGTCATTTATTTTAGCAGCGTTTCCTCTCTTTCTTATGGAAGTGAACATTACCTTGCTAATGGAAAAACCTTTCGACTTTTCATATTCAAAGACATGGCCCGTGTGTGTCAGTGTGATGAAATTCAAATGTTAAATCAAATAAAAAAAACGTGATAAAATTAATTGTGCCAGAATTTAACTTGTGTAATCCTATTCTATTTGCATTTTTATACTCCTGCCATGGTGATCTAAGACAATTAGGAAACTAAAGCTACACTAATCAATATTTTTATATTACCAGATCAAATGACTGTGTAATGTGAGAGTAGTGGCTCGTGGTGAATTATCATAATTATCACAGAAAATGATCACCAACTCTGCAGTTCAGTTCTCTGTGGAGCTTTTTAGCGTCTTTTAGTTCATTTTGGTTCAGCTCGTTTTGGTTTTATGGCCCACAACTTTACTGTTTTGGTTCAGTCTCTGCAGCAGCAGGCAGCTTTTGTCACAGGGTTTGTACAGCTTTTTAAGAGTAAAATTTAAGCACTTTCAAGGTACCTAAACCAAACATTTGCAGTCTCGAATCATCATCACATCTAAATTGTTATTATAAATACTAGGAGACAATCAAGCATTTTTCAAGGAGTATATTCGAATTCAAGCATAGTCCTAACCTTGAAAACACAATGGTTAAAATTAAGCATTTTCCAAACTTTCAAGACTTTATACACACCCTGTTGTCAGTGAAAAAGTTCTGATAAACCCACTGTATACTACCTGCTCTGCACCCAGCAGCAGACAGACACAGTTAGAAACTAGCTGGTTAAAATAGTGGAGAATTTAGCAGCTAAAGAGTCACATATTTTCTCAGGAGTTGGTGGAGACAAAAACAGAGCTACAGGGAGAGTGGATATATTGTACACAAACATGACTCCAAATGAATGCATATGTTGCTCTGTAACTGTCGGATGTGTAAATAGGTAATTATTTGCTATCGCATGATGCCTGAAATAAGGCCTGTGGTTAACACAAGCTTAAGAGACTTTCACGTTTTGTTCTACGACATAAAATATATCAGTAAATACCCCACTTGTGAATTTGGAAGCTTTTTACGTGTGTTAAAAAAGGCAGTTGCAAACAAGTGGCTAAATGAGACTACAGAGGCAGAAAAAACATTGTTAAAGCTTAATGTTTGGTCACCACGGGCAGAAAGAAAAGAAAAGCTGACAGATACACAGCCACCACCATATCTCTCGGGTTTTTAGAGCCTTTTCAATGAAAATGGCAGTGAGACATGTTGGTTTAAATGCGGGTTTAATAGTCAAGTGTTAGTGATATTTGCATTTCTGGGTATTTTTCTTATAAATAACTAGCCATAGACAATGTAGTACCAGTGTAAACAGCTAACACCTGCTTTAGCAGTCTACTGTTAATTTAGACCCAAACATTACAGTAATGACAACAAAATAAAAACATATCTCAGATTACCAATTTAATCCCACACACATTAATTATTAATTAATTAGGTTTTTCCTTTTTACAAATATTTTAATGGTGATTTAATGATATTTAAAGGCTGTATAATAAAAAATGTGAATTTGTAAAGACTAGTCATCATAAGACTTAAAACCACTGGCTTCAGCCTTTGGTTGGATTCTGCCTATCATTTGAGAATCTCTTCTCAGTGTAATAACAAACCACATTTTCCTCAAAGGCTGACTTGGCTCAATAGCTTACAGTGCAGCTGTAAAGACGACGGGGAACTCATTATTACTGGTTTTCCATCAGTGCTGCCAAGTTTGGACCATTAGGAGGATTTCTTAATGTTTGGGCAGTGGAACAGAGAGGACTGATTTGCAATGTCCTGACACAGATTTAGTCACTTTACATTTGACAGTGTTCACTGCATATTTCAGGAATTAAATCAGAGAGCTCAGAAGAAAAGGATTTACAGTACCAGTCAAATGTTTGGACACACTTTCCCATTCACTTGAATGGGAAAGTGTGTCCAAACATTTGACTGGTACTGTAGGTGCCACACTTCTCATGAGGCCCTAAAGTTACAAAAACTGACAATTAGCTGCATGTATATCCTGCCGGGTGAATACTGCCAACACACCTTGTAAACAGAGGTTATTACCATCCTTTCTATTAATTAGCCATGTAATGCCAGTGTGCAAGAATTTACGATTCTAGTTTGACTCATGTTTATGTTTTAAATTACAGCACAAAACTCATGTCATGCCTCCTTTAGATCCATCCTTTCAATTCATGAAACTGGAAACGGAAAGTCATCCATGCATTATCTTCCCGGTGTAGATTTGCTTTCCCCAGCCTTGTCACTCTTAATTTAATTTAATTATTCCTAAATCAAAGTGTTGACTTATTATTAAAATACATAATTCTTCTTGTCAGTATAGGTCCTCCACATGCTACCAGTCCGCGTTACAAGTTCAACTTTATAGCCGACGTGGTGGAGAAAATCGCTCCTGCTGTGGTCCACATCGAACTCTTCCTCAGGTACTGACTGTGTGTGTGTGTTTGTAGAGGTTATGTTATCATGTCAGTTTGGAACATGTGACTTAAAAGGTCAACTTTTAGAATCCATGAAAAATAACGTTGCTTTTAGGTTTAGCAAATGGTTTCAAAGGGGTTTCATAAGGTAGATTGAATCTATCCTCTGGATACTATAGCTTATTAAAATGCTGCCTACTCTCACATATTGAGTCTTAGGCAATGTCCACACTAATGCAAGAAATGTTCTTTTCTAACAATTTGCCATCCACAGTAAAATGCTGTAAAGTGTAAAGGCCAGTTCAGACCAAAGATTTGCGACGAGACGAGTTGAAACTTACAACTACTTGCAGCACGCCGGTCTGAAACCTGCCAGTTTACACCAAAGCGACTAGAAGAGATGGTGTATTGTTTCCAAAGCAATGACTCTCTGTACTTCCATTTTATCTGCCGGCTTTTCAAGCTTTTCTTGTAGCTGGATATAATTTGTTGCATCTTAAAATATGAATGAGGATAGTGATAGTGAGTTACTTGCTACATTGTATTTCCAGTATTGATGAAAAGGCGAAAACATAAAAAAACGAGAGGGTCGAGAATTTGGAGTCGTCCATGGGTGCTTCAACGGAATACCAAGGGGGCTTATGCAAATTTATGCTGTGAACTTGTTGATCTTATTTGAGTACATGACTTGTGTCATACAGACAGCTGTTCCTGAAACAAATTGATGAGGTTATCCTCTCTTTCCTCCAGTTTGTAACTGACTTTGCTACGAGCAGATTGGCTGTTGAAACAGGTGACGTGCCTTACATTCTAAAACCAGCCACTGGCGAATGACACCATCAGCCGGCTTCAGTTGAGCTGAGAGGTGCCAGTTCACACCGCTGCAACTTTTCCCTGCAACGTTCTAAAATGGTTTCGTCTTGTTGCGAATCTTTGGTCTAAACTGGCCTTCAGAGAAACAGGCTAGTGTAATTTGCCTGGGTCCTTTTAACTGCTGTTCAATCATGAGTGAAGCTTATTTGGATACACCATGATTATCCACATTAGTGCAACATTTAGTCATGATTACTACAAATGTTACTTTGAAATAATATTCTAATTATTATTCTCTTTGAAAAACTGAGTTAAAACTCTAAATATGAGCTCCATTTGTTATCTCAAGCCTTAAACTTGAGATAATGGAATTAACAAAATGATCAGCAATCACACCTGCTCTCTGTAATCCAGTCCAGTTAAATGTAGTAACGTTTTTATTCACACCAGGCATCCTCTCTTTGGTCGGAACATCCCTCTGTCTAGTGGATCTGGGTTTGTGATGTCAGAGAATGGACTTATTGTGACCAACGCCCATGTAGTCTCCACCACAACACCAGTGTCTGGTCAACAACACCTCAAGGTACAGAAATACTGTTTCTCCACAGTGATCATTTACAGTATGTTTCACTTTAAATACTCAGAGCTTTCTCATCTAAATCATATGCTAATTAAATAAACTTAATCCTTACTAAGTTTCCAAGTTACATTGCAATTGGTTTGCCAATAGTAGCCTTGGGGACATTTTTTTTACTGTGAGGATAAATAATACAAAAAGAATGGCACTATTAAGTTTCACTGTTGTGAAATACACTGCTCAAAAAAATTAAGGGAACACTTAAATCACACAGTGGATCTCTATGAACGAAATATTCAAGTTGAAAATCTTTGATATACATTGTGTAATTTGTTGAGAACAAAATGACTTAAGAATGGTCAATGGAAACCAAACTCATCAACCCATTAAGGGCTGTATTCAAAATCACACCGAAAATCAAAGTGAAAAATCAAAATCACAGGCTGATCCAACTTGCGTAAATTTCATCACGACAACTCATAATGTGGCTCAGTAGTGTGTATGGCCCCCCATGTGCCTGTATCCACTCCCAACAACGTCTGGGCATGCTCCTGATGAGACGGCGGATGGTGTCCTGGGGGATCTCCTCCCAGACCTGGACCAGGGCATCAGTGAGCTCCTGGACAGTCTGTGGTGCTACTTGGTGGCGTCGGATGCGCCGATACATAACGTCCCAGAGGTTCTTAATTGGATTCAGGTCTGGGGAACGTGAGGTCCAGTCAATGTAATCAATGCCTTCGTCATCCAGGAACTGCCTACACACTCTGGCCACATGAGGCCGGGCATTGTCCTGCACCAGGAGGAACCCAGGGCCCACTGCACCAGCGTAAGGTCTGACAATGGGTCTGAGGATTTCATCCCGGTACCTAATAGCAGTCAGGGTACTGTTGGCTAGCACATGGAGGTTTGTGCGACCCTCCAAGGATATGCCTCCCCAGACCATCACTGACCCACCACCAAACCGGTCATGCTGGATGATGTTGCAGGCAGCATAACGTTCACCACGGCTTCTCCAGACTCTTTCACGTCTGTCACATGTGCTCAGTGTGAACCTGCTCTCATCTGTGAAGAGAGCAGGGCACCAATGGCGAAGCTTCCAAATCTGGTGTTCTCTGGCAAATGCCAATCGAGCTGCACGATGCTGGGCTGTGAGCACAGGTCCCACTAGAGGACGTCGGGCCCTCATGCCACCCTCATGGAGTCTGTTTCTGACAGTTTGGTCAGAAACATTCACATGAGTGGCCTGCTGGAGGTCATTTTGTAGGGCTCTGGCAGTGCACCTCCTGTTCCTCCTCGCACAAAGGAGCAGATACCGGTCCTGCTGCTGGGTTGTTGCCCTTCTACGGCCCTGTCCAGCTCTCCTCGTGTAATGGCCCGTCTCCTGGTATCTCCTCCACACACAGATTGTGCTGGGAGATACAGCAAACCTTCTTGCGACAGCACGTATGGATGTGCCATCCTGGAGGAGCTGGACTACCTGTGCAACCTGAATGGGCTGCAGGTACCGCCTCATGCTACCAGGAGTGACAAGAGCACTAGCAAAATGCAAAACTTGAGGAAAATCAGTCAGGAAGGATCAGGAGAGAGAAATGGTCTGTGGCCACCACCTGCAAAACCATCCCCTTTTTGGGGGTTGTCTTGCTGTTGCCTCTCCTGTCCACCTGTTGTCGCTTTCATTTGCACCAAAGCAGGTGAATTTGATTCACAATCACTTACGCTTCCTAACTGGACAGGTCGATATCCCACAAGTTTAATTGACTGGGTGTTATACTGTGATGACTGAGTGTTCCCTTAATTTTTTGAGCAGTGTACTTTGCTTTCTTTCCCAGAGTGAGATGAGAAGATATCAGTCTCAGAGCTGGAGTTAGGACCTAGTTAGCCTAACTTAGCATAAAGACTGGAAGCAGGGGGAAACAGCTAGCCTGCTGTCCAAGGTTCAAAAATACACTTACAGACATTACAGATTACAACAGAAATGTAAAAACAACAAGTTTTGGTTTTAGGAGGAGTTACATGCTGGAACTATTTCTTGAAGAACTTCAGTTTATCCGTGCAGCTAGCACCTCTGTACAACATTTCCAGGTAATGGTCGGTAAGCATGAAGGTACCAAACCTGGCAACCTCACTGTGATGACAAGATTTGAGCAGCAAGACTGTACATAGTCACGCCATAGTTCCAGCACGTAACTCCCCCTAAAACCAAAACTTGTAATTTTTACATTTTTGTTTGTGTAGAGATTAAACAAGTGACATACAATTTGTTAGTTAGTGAGCTTTAGAGGTGTTGCTAGGTGTATTTTTTGAACTTTGGACCAAGCCAGGCTAGCTGCTTCCCCCTGCTTCCAGTCTTAATGCTAAGCTAGACTAAATACGCCCTGACTCCAGCTCTGTATGTAATGAGCATATACATGAGCTAAGTATTGATCTTCTCTTCTCCCTCTCAGAAAGAAAACAAATAAGCGTATTTCCCAAAATATTGAACTATGCCTTTAAGAATCTGTCCCGTCAGTGTTACCCAACACTGACAATATACATATGACGCAGTTAGACTGATTACATATTAACTGTGGACCTGTCTGTGAGATAATTTGGGTGGAGTGTTTTAGAGTCTAAATATGTTCTCAGTATTGTTTCATTGTTTTATCCATCATAGCAAGAAGAAGAATTTTATGTTAAATCCTAAATACTTGGCAATGTTTGGTACTCAAATGGACACATGTAAAGATGTTTAACATTGGCACCAAATTGGCTATAATAAGATATATATATGATCATATTGGCAATGACCTTTGGCTCAAACACAACTTAGTTAGGATATTTAGAAGATACATAAGGCACTAACCCTAATTGCAGAAAATAAATAAGTACTGGATATACTGTACCTGATATAAAGCTAACTTCATAGAAATGGATCAAACCAAATCCTATGTTATGAATTAGCTGTAATTTGAAATGTTTAATTTCTTGAAATCTCATTCTTCCATTCTTCCCCAAAGGTCCAGATGCATAATAGTGATGTATATGAAGCCAGCATCAAAGACATTGATAAGAAGTCGGACATTGCTACTATCAAAATCAATCCACAGGTGAGTCCACAGCTCTATGGGATTTTCTCAACAAGAAAGAAATAGTTTGTATGGTTTTTCTTGTAAGAAAATGTGTAGTCATGGGGAAGACTGGCTCTTATGGACATCTCAGACTACTCATTTGAGTTTACATAACATGGCAGCTTTGAAGTGAAATCAGTGAGTGCAGTCAATTCAGGGAATATCTTGTTCAAACATGAAAATGAGTGCATTAGAAAATGATTTATCAGTGATTTTAAAGTTTTAATTCATGGAAATGTGAATATCGATATATGTGGATGACAGTAAAAACTGATTCAAAGCTGCTTGATTCCCATCCCATTTGACAACTGTTTGATACCTTACCTAAAATAAGAACTGAAAGACATTGTTTTTATTCTGCTGCCAGTTTGAGCCAGACCATTGTAGTCACATGAGAATAAACTTGATCAGGGCTATTGAATTAGTTTGGAATAGGGGCCAGTTCATGAAAAGGATCCCAAAAGAGGGGCCTGAGAAATATGGCTTGAAATATGAGTAAACACAAACAGCTACAGATACAGGAATTTTATTTTGTAAATGCATAACAACAACATCAGTGCATAATATTGAATCAAGACACATAGGCCCAAGACATTTCTACATTCAATTGGTAATATACACTATGTTCAGAAATTAGTCCAGGTGAGCAATTTTCCCAAAATTCTATAATTATTTGGTATCTTGGAACACCGTTGGATCTCTACTAGATTTTAAATTAACTTCTGCTGTTTTGAACAATGCTCGGCTGCACAACATTAGTTTGCAAAAATAGAGTCACAGTTAGTGAAAGAGGTTAACTAAAAGTTCAGTCGCATGACTTCTGTTTTTGGTTTGAGACAGTTTTATCTTTTATACAATATAATTACTTAAAGTGTGCTAACATTCGCTAACATTAGCCACCTTAATCCACTAGTCTTACCAGACCAACAAAGGCTATAGTAGCAAAACTCCTGAGTGTGTTGAACTGAGAAAGTGTGTGTTTGATTGCAAATAAATGAAGCACAGCCTTAGTTCAGGCAGAACACTGAAGTTGTGCTTGTATAAGCTGATTGGCATCAACTGTTGGCAATATACTTCACAATGATTGGCTCATTCACAGCTGTGTGGCTAGTAACATCCAATCATATTGATGCAGGTGTACAACTGCATTTGCTGCTGCAGCTCCCTCCACCACCCTAACCTCCTCCTTATGTGGCATTTCATATTAAGAGGAAGAATGTGTTATTTATTTTTTCAAAAGTTACATAGTCTTGCTGTAAAGGTGTTGGGTGGTGTTTTTGACCACTAGGGGTGCTGTTGAGCAGTGCTTTGATGAGCAGGTCAGTTAGTATCACATGTTCTACAAGTATGGTTACAAGGACCTACACGTACTCCAAAACCACAAAGTACACATGATACATACGTATTTCTGCAGAGGGTGCGGTAACATTACACCAAAAGGCATCAATAAAAGAAGAAGAAAAAGAAGAAGAATAGCCAATAAAAACAAAGGTAAATGTTTTTTAAGATAGGAAATACATTCAACGTGTCTGTTAAGCCTTAAGCATACACATGATACATTTTGGTGGGAAACTTTGGATGTAAACAAATGCCCTCCAATTAGCACTCCTTGTTCCAGTAAAACTCCAGCAGGGTAATGAGTCTTTGGATAGGCATTTCATCGAGGCCAGCAGACTAAACATGTGTGTTTACAGTGTGTGTCATATGCCCAGATTCCCAGTGGTGTTAATAGGGTGGGGTAATGGACCACATTCAGTCACTTTTCTAAGTGTGCTGCTCCTAGGTAAATTCCCAGCTTAAGTTACTGGGCTGATGTGGGCCGCAGTCAATAAACCAGGCATGTTTTGACCATGTTAACTATTTATTACATTTTTCAATTACATTTTTGAAGATTAAGTCTTCATTTAGCGTCTTAACACCAGAGACCAAAGTTTCCACCCTGATTCCCATGTATGTGTTCCATTATGTTGTTTATCTATTGGAAAACTTAATAAATACCTTGAATTAGAACATTTAGAGAAAGACCATGGTTTTAATTTGCAGATACATTTATTATGAATGTTATAAAAAACAAAATCTGGGCAGCATTGCATTTTTTGGTTTTGTGTCTTTCAAAAACATATTTGCTGTTGCAAATTAGTATGGAATGTAATTTTCAGGAGACAGGGATGGTTTAAAAACATAAACAGTGAGCAAAGAGGACTATTTGGGCATTGGGGATGCTGTTGCTATTTTGTATTTTCTTGTAACATTCCTATAACTCCAAATGAAAGCTAATGTTGATCAGTATATATATCAACAATATAAGGCAGAGTGTCAGCTCATTCCTTCAGCTTTGTATCTGTCAGCATGTTTGGATGTCTTTCTGCCATGTAGAGGCCAAAAATAATTAATGCAACTTTACATTTTGAAAAAAAGATTTCCACATTGTACAGTGGCATTGCATATATTCTCCATCAGCATGTTCCAACAGTTCACTGAAACTGTGTTTAGACCCAAGACGTATTTTTATGGCTGCTACATTCCATCAGATGGAAATATTCTAGATGCCTTGTACATCATTTTATACACATTTCCCCAACATTCAGCTGGAGAGCCTTTAGAAAGTTGGGGATTTTCACTAGAAATGAAATACATTGCTGTGGGTTTGAACAATACTTGGCCACACAACATGAGTCTGTAGAGATGAAGATACCGGCGGGTGGGTCATTCGGTGCAAAAATATCAGCATCTGCTTTCAAAAACCAATATCAGTTGAACCTTGGGTCCCAGCAGGTTGACATCTCGGCATTAGAACTGGGAGAGCTGGATCAGGACCAAGACAGGGAGGAGTGAGAGAAAGAGAAACACAATCCAAAACACTCCACCTTAAAGAAAATCTAAACAGAGCAGTTTCAGTTCATTCCTTCTCTCCCTCCGTCACACCATCTGTCTGCTGAGCATATGTTTCTACTCAGCTCCATTCTTTCCTCCCTTTCCCTTTACCTCCTGAACCCTTCTTTTCATCATATCCCCTCCTTTTTTATTTGTCGACACTTTCTCACTCTTTTTGTCTCTTTACAACGTATATATATATATATATATATATATATATATATACTTTTATTGATTTTACTTTGTATGTTTTACAGATGTTTTCATCATCATTATCAGGCTATAATTTGTGGCTTTCAATACTTTACTTCACATTTGGACATGTTCCACATGTTGGAATTGTTGGTTGTGCAAGGTTTTGATACCCTCTATTTGCTATACTTGCAAATTCCTGGAACTCTTAAAATAGAAGTTAAAGCTTTCATGTGTCACAAACTGAGGTCATCAACACTGGAGTTTTTTGCAGACTTCAACACACTGGGCCTTGTTTTCCTGAACCAAAGTGTGCAAAGTGTAAATGTATAAGCTTCAACTCTTTGCTCTATATGCCTATAGGTTAGCATGCACATTTTACTATTCACCAATATTGCTGCAGAGAAGTGCTCCTCTGGAAACAGTCCAACAGAAACCCAACAATAAAAAGCATATGGAGGTGAATATTAAAAGTTATTACTGCAATAATTTGTTATGACTGTTTTTTACATTGCAGTGCAATCTATACTGTAGGTTCAACAAGGTGCCATGCCACTGTTTTATTTACAGTGGGATGTACCTGGATAGTTTTAAAGTTTAAATTCCAACTGAAATGAAATAGCTCTGCCCAAAAGGAAATGTATATTTTATAAACAGATAAGATAGATTTTTATTGTCCCCCAGAGTGTGACTCATGTGAGCCTCCAGAACAAAGATACGTTTACATACAACAACATGACACAAATAAATATAAATACATTTGTACAGGAAAACATACTGTATTATTGTAATTAGCGAGGTAAGGAAATTTAGCACCGCTATGGCAGAGGGGACAAAACTTCTACTAAAATGTACCTTTTTCCACCTGAGTGTCCTGTATCTGCAACCACATGGGAGTAGAGTAAAAATGGGTTGAGGGGGTGTCCAGGGTCATGTGATGTGGTGAGTGCCATGCAAGTGATGGGTCTGTTATTGAAATCTGACTGGGGGTTATGTTTTTTGGTTTCATGATGGCCCTCACTGTCTGTGCATTAATTAGTTTGGAATGCTGTCATAGCCAATTAAATCATTTCATTTTGAAGTGTATTTGCATAAAACAGTGACATCATCACAGTGACTAACACTGACTAATAGCCAGCAACCTAATAGATGGCAGACTGCTACACAACGCAGCCTCAGATGTTGCACAACCCACATTAGCTTTCAAGCTAATGTCTCCTTCTTATCTATAAACAAACACGTGTCTTGTGCTGCACCTTGTTTTCCTGAATGAGGTACTGTACCAAACCAAACATCCACCAGGGAAAATTGCACTCGGCTTTGCAGGATAGGCAGCTAATTACCTAGTCCACTGTAGCACATTGAATAGTTTAAAATTGTACCTGCAAATTTCAACATTCGTCAATATCAAATATATTGACATGCAAATTAATCACACAAAAAAATGCTCATGTATATTATGCTACATTACTATAATAATAAGCTTTGCAGTAATAAACTGCAGTAATAAACTTTATATAGATGGGATACAGCAAGAACATCACAGGTTTCAAACCCTTCGGCTTCCTCTGTGTGATTCGAGTGCTCCAGTTTCCTCCGGGTGCTTCAGTTTCCTTCCACAGTCCAAAGCATGTTAGGAGAATTGGACACTCTAAATTGTTTGTAGGTGTGAATGTGAGTGTAATTGATTGATTGTGCTTCCTGGCTTGTAAATGGTTCCCCAAATATCCTATTTCTGACTACAGCATTATCTTACCCTTTTTCTATTCCTCCTCCCAGACGGAGCTGCCTGTATTGTTTCTGGGCCACAGTGCAGACCTGAGGCCTGGGGAGTTTGTGGTTGCAATCGGCAGCCCCTTTGCCCTCCAGAACACTGTTACCACTGGCATCGTCAGCACCGCTCAGAGAGACGGCAAGGAGCTGGGCCTCAGAGACTCTGACATGGACTACATCCAGACGGATGCTATTATCAACGTGAGAATATAGCAAGGCAGAAAACATGTGCTCTGAGTCAAAATTATTGTTAAGCTAAAGATATTCTTCTACACAGTGAGAGTCAGTCTGGAGTATGGCTCTACTTCAGTTTGTCAGCTTGTAAAAATGTCATGTTGTAAGGTATACCACAGCACTGTTTTTTGTGTTTTCCTTCACAGTACGGGAATTCAGGAGGACCTCTTGTCAATTTGGTAAGCTTTTGGTTTCCTATCTCAAAGCTTTCATGACTGCTGTAAAATACCTTTCTCTGCTTGAGTCTGGTTGTTAAACGTATACATTTCACAACCACTGCATTTGTCTTAGCACAGGAACATAGGACATCACTTATTTCTTGAAGACAGCAACCTAAGAAACTTTCTACTGTTGTACTCCCTGTAATTTGCCTTAAGAAAGAAAATCATCCTAACAGTCTCAAAATGTAAATAGTCATTTCTGACATTGCCCTGCTATGTCTCTGTATTTGAGGATGGTGAGGTGATCGGCATCAATACCCTGAAGGTTGCAGCAGGAATCTCCTTTGCCATTCCCTCCGACAGGATCACTCGCTTCCTCAATGATTCGCTCGAGAAGCACAGCAAAGGTGAGTCTGACAGTGACATCACCGGGCCAGGATTAAACATCTGTGAGTGTCCTGCTGAATATACAGAAACTAACTGGAGTCTCTTTCAGATGTGAGATCAATAAAGAAACGTTTCATTGGAATCAGGATGCTGACCATAACACCAGCGTAAGTCTGAATATTGTGGTAATTATTGTGTTAATGGGAAATATGGCAAATAGCTATCTTATGTTGTTAATTTGATACTATCAATTTTCAGTATTGTCCAAATACTCAACTGCTGGCCTCTTTCAAAGCATGTTACATGCTACAACCACAGGTGTCCTTCTCAGAGCAGGTTACAGCACAGTAACAGCTGCAACCTCCAAATCAAAAGCTCTTGTAAGTAGCAAAGGTGTCCCACAAGGATCTATTTTGGATCCTCTTCTATTCACATTGTGCTGTATAGAGATACCCTAAATAACATCCCTCCCTCTTAGCATTATAATGTACATTCATGCACATCATTTTGTATTATTTGTTATTGTTCCGTTTTAAATAAATAATATTGGTTAAAATGTGTCTTGATACAATTGCATCTTTTTATGCAGTTATTTGGCTCTCTCACAGCTCAAACCTGCTTTTTAACAGTGTCTAAAAACGTTTAAAAAATGCTGATAAAACTAAAGTTATGTTATTTACAGATTCGAAGAAGAAGCAATTGGACCCCCCTACTATTGTAGAAGGCCATGGCAAAACTATTGAGCACGTTTATTCCTATAGATATTTAGGATTTGTTCTAGATGACTCTCTTTCATTTAAGCTCCATATTCAGCAGGTTGTGAAAAAGCTGAAGAGGAAATTAAGTTTTTATATTTGAAACAAGGCCTATAGCTTAATAGGAGCTTGTTTCAGCCACTTTTATGCCTTTGCTTGACTATGGGGATGTACCGACGTGCATACAAATGGTCAGTGCTTACACGCTTTTGATTCTGTAAATTGTAAACTGTCTTAAACCCTCTGCATGTAGCAGTTATCTTAAAGTGCAAAATTTAAACCATTGCTGTAGAAACTGGCTGCTTATGTTTTGGGGTATTTCAGAATCCTGGTGCGTTTTGGATCATTGTTTTAGACTGGTCTTATTTATTTTTTATGGTTTTAGACAGGACAGCTCTTGGGTTGTTTTAAGGTGCCATTTAGGTTGCTTTTTGGATGAAATATTTTATATGAATGTATTAGAATTTGTTTTACGTTTTATTTTTGTCAAATTCTGATTTTGTGAAATATTTTGTTCATTCATGTACATGACTCTCTTGAAAAAGAGATTTTCCATATCAGTGAGGCTTTCTTGGTTACATAAAGGTTAAATGAAAATATACAAGATGTATTAGTATTTATACACGTCTTGGTTCCTGAATGAAAATAGTTAAATCTCACAAATATTGGAGATGGTTGGTGGTTGGTTAGATAATAGACTTTCTTTGAGAAAGTGTGTATTTGTTTGTTCCAGGTTAATTGAGGAGCTAAAACAGCAGAACCCAGACTTCCCTGATGTTACCAGTGGGATTTATGTCCATGAGGTCGTTCCTCATTCACCTGCACAGAAGTAAGTTTAATTTATTAATTCATTCATCAAACAAAAGCAGCGTACAGTTTGTTACTCGTTTCTCAAGTAAAATGAATGCTGTACCTACAACAGTCTCTATTCATCCCTCTCTTTGTCTCCAGAGGTGGTATCAAAGATGGTGACATTATTGTGAAACTGAATGGCAAACCTCTAACGACCACGGCTGACCTGCAGGGGGCTCTGCAGGAGGAGACAGCCCTGCTGCTAGAGGTCAGGAGGGACAACGATGACCTGCTCTTTAACATCGAGCCTGATGTTATCATGCAGTAGACACTGGAAGCTCAGCTGTCATGCAGAGTTAGACCAACGTCTAAGGCCCTATTTTTGTGAAAGAACAAGTTGGATGATGTAAGCTCTGCACCAGTGCAGTGGAATTTTTGTCAAGCACGTACATCTTCTGATACTTTGGCAACTGGCTGTTAACTGTACCAAAGTAAAAGCAGCCCATGGACGACATGGTGCAATGCAGTTTTAGAATTTACAGCTATACTTCCCACCTGCTCAGACCAGGTCAACATTAAAACAGGTGCATACATGTCCACCCTACAGAATCGCATAAATCCAAAACCCTTTAGTGTATGTTAAATAATTGATATATATATTTTTTTTTTTTCAACCCGGGGACACATTTAATGTACAAGTACCTCAAAAGTATGATCTTAATATGAGGCAATGATGATTGTTCGGCAGCATCTTATGGTGCACATCACAACAATTATGAGATAAAAGCAAAGCTGATGAATAAACAGTTAAATTGATACATTTGCTATTGCATTTTTAAAAAACAAATTGCCCACTAAGCTTTTTATTTCCAACAAAGTTTTTACTGACTTTGTTCAAGTCCACAAAACTCCAATGACCCTTCCAGTATCCATGCAAGTGTTGGAGCTGGTCCACTGTTCCACGACCAGGACAGAATCTGCATTGCTTCTCCTTAGAACTGGTTTTCTAAACCTGTCACCCATTTGGCAGTTCACCTCACCTTCACCTGAGAGAGAATCCTGGCTGGATCCGAACTGGTTAATAAGCCTGAAAAAGCAAAGCTTTTGATTTATCGGTCGATCTACATTCAAACCCTTATTGGTTGATGACTGAAAGCACAGGATTGTGGATACAAGCCAAGTTTCCTTTGCAGGGTGTCTGGGCACACTGTAGGGGACAGGATTAGAAGGTCAAACAACCAGAAGGAGCTCAACACTGCTTCTTCACGTTGAAAGGACTCAGTTGAGGTGGTTCAGGCATCTGATTAGGATGTCTCCAAGATGCCTGCCTTTAGAGGTGTTCTGGCCATGTCCTACTTGGAGGAGACACAGGCGCAGACCAAGAACACAGTCCAGGGATTATATATCCCATCTGACCTGGGAACACCTTTGGCTCACCCAGGAGGACGTGGCTGGGGAGAAGGTGGTATGGGCCAACTTGAATGCTCAATGGTGAACAGAATTGTGAATGATAAAGAGGTTAATGATAAAAACGGTTAATGACATCCAGTCTGTGTTAATCAAATCATTCATTATCAAATAAAAATTTAGTGCAATGTTATCAATTCAATAATCTTCATCAACTGCTTTTATCTTTGCTTTGATTCCTAATAGTATCAGTCATAAAAAGACTGCTCGTTGGCTGTATGAAGGCCTTCCCTTTGGGTTGATTAAATCTCTTCAGTCAATTTAAGGCAGAAGTACCAGTGTGTGTGTGTGTGTGTGTGTGTGTGTGTGTTCCATCTAGAGCCTCTAATTTAAAAGATTTGCACAAAAAGGTGCGATCTCCAAAGGGCTACACAATTGCCCACCCTTCAGCAGTTTCATTCAGTGACAAAGCTGAGTTGACACACTATTACTCTCCTCTCTATTGTGAGCACCTCAGGGTCAACATACTGTTTGTGCCTTGTGTCTTGCACACTGGACTGCACAATTTTTTCATGAAAATAGGGTTTTAGTTTCGTCGATATTGGCCTTCAATCACGTATCAGCCAATGTGGTCCACTGCAGATATGATGGACCGTCCTTCTTGACCACAACTAGTGAGTGCTAAGTTTTTCATTTTTATTATTTGTACTGTATGTCAGCTGTATAACCTGAGGAACAATTCCAGTGTGTTGAGTCTGTAAAACCTGCAATGAAACCTGATTTGTTTTAGGTATGGAAATGGATTAAAAGATAATGAATATAGGCCAGGAAGCTTTATTCCAAAAGTGTTTAAACTGAACTCAGCCTTTAAAACCTTTACTGAAAATGGTAATGAAAATGGTAAGCTGTGTCCCATTTCAGAGGTAGCCTCCTTAAAAGTCTGCATTTCAAGATTGAATACATCATTAAGTGCCCGATCACACCACAAAATGGCACAGAAAATTCATAGAAATCCAAAAATACAAAGAGGAAAGCTTTCTTGACTTAGTACACGTTTTGCCAATGGTCCATTATGTTGACTCATGATGTTGACTCGTACTCTTAAACTCGAGTACTTACCTGAGCTGACAGCTGGTGTTTACACTTTGTGGGCGATTAAAACATCAGCATATTTCCAACAAAGTACTTGTCAGATCATTGAACAGCGTCTGAAAGCGTCTGCCCTGTAACCAGCTCATATTTGACAAGACCCGTCTTTTTGACATTTGGCAACCAATCAAAATGACAACCTAGTTTGTTTGAAACACTCTGAAGCCTTTAGAGGGCAACTTCCCAGTTTGGAACTTGTTCGCTTTTGATTTAAAGAGTTGAGGAGGATCTGATCACACCAATACCTCCAGTTTGTGTGAGGTTTGTGGCAGAAATGTGTTTTTAATCTATGATGAAACCGCTGTAAACCATCTCATCTGGAGAGCAGGTGGAGGTTAATCTTTTAGCCCTTCGTAGGTTGTGTCTTTCTTGAAATGGGACACAGCCTCTGAACGAAGTGCAGACCCTGATCTGGGCACAGTCCCACTATGCAGGCGGATGTTGGGATGTTATATAATATGAAACACTTGCTATTTTTGTTTGTGTTTTACATCTACTGTATCATGCTGTATTAGGTTATGTCAGCTGATTTGCTGAAATCCACTGTCTCCCAAACACAGTGAACAAGATACAATACTTTACTTGAGGTGGAGGCATCATTCCAAAGCATCATGCTAGTGCACATAGAGCATGATATAGTGGGCTTCCTTAGCAAGCTCTCTAGCGGCCAGATTGGAGGTCCTCCTCTTTTGCCAGAAATTGTCAGAAGAGCTGTGTTTTCTAACACAATCACTGTATACTGCTCCATTTCTGTGCTCTGCTGGAATGTCTTGTAACTGACTATATCATTACTGACTCCGCCAATTATTTTTATCTTTGTGTAATGGGATTTTGGTAGCTAGCTAACCCTAGTATCTGTTTAAAGGAGCATTAACTGATTCTTTTGGCCACTTGGTTGCAGCAGAACAAGCTGTAAAAAACATTAACATATTATCACCTTATAAAGTTATTATCACTTATGGTAAACGTTCAGCAGACACGGAGCAACATTAGCATTCATTTGGAGTCATGTTTTTAGCTAATATTCACTCTGGTCTTCACCAACTCCTGAGAAAAAGATCTGGCTTTTTAGCTACTAAATGCTCCACTATGTTCACCAGCTAGTCGCAACTTTGACTGTCTGCTATTCGGTGCTGGGCAGGCAGTTTACATTGTCTTTTAGAGCTTTTTTACTGAAAATAGCTGCTGCAGCAGAAATTAGGTTGATGAGAGCAGTGAGAGTGATCCAAAACAGTTCACCTATGCAGCATTTTAGCATCTTTCAGCTCACTGTTTGACTGAGGGGAACTACAGAGTTGGTGATAATTCTCTGTAGATCAGCAACTAGAAATGACCCCATCTTCATCACATTACACATAGTCATTTGATCCATTTTACTATAAAAAATATTAATTAGTACAGCTTTAATATTCATTGCTTGGCTTAATAAGACTGCTGGCTAGATTGCTTGCTACTGAAACGCAAGCTGAAAAACATCCCGGACCTATCTCTGTACTGGACACAGATTGTGAGTTTGATGGCCAACAAAAAGCATTTCCACTTTTATCCAAAGTGACTTACAATAAGTGCATTCAACCATGTGGATACAACCCCAAAATTGCGGTTCATGCAAGTACATCAACTTAATCCAATATGCTGAACTGCTTCAACTGCTACATTTAGAAACAGTAATAGATAGAGTTTTTTTTTGCTCATCTGTTTTTTTATGGGCCAAGGTGTGGTCTGAACAGATGAGTTTTCACTGCTTCTGCTGTTTTGATGTCAGTGGGGAGCTCGTTCCGCCATTGTGGAACCAGGACAGCAGCCTTGTTGAGAGGCAGCTGGGCCCCCTTGTAGTGACGGAGTAGCAAGGCGATTGGCAGTAGCAGAGTGTAGTGGATGGACTGGGGTGTATGGTTTGACCATGTCCTGGATGTAGGATGGGCCTGAGCCATTCAAAGCACGGTAACACTACATGCAGCTGCAGAGCCTCAACAATAAACACAATGAGGTAAAAATGGGTCGATTGCAAAATATGCCATTAATTTGAGGGCAATTTCCAACTTTGATGCTTTGTGTCAAATTTAATTTTTTAAGCATCACAATGACACATACTACTTCCAGTGTATGTTTAAGAGTGTCTGTGTCCAAACAGATGTTCAACATTGTCATGTTCTCTCTGGTCTATGGTTGCTATGATTCTTTAATGCTGTAAGTTGTCCTTCCATAACCAAATGTGAACCATGTGTGTTGATTATGTTTAAATGATGTACTCTGTTGGAATGAAGATCACAAAATGTGAGTAGATTTGTTTTTTACGTTGTCTCACGCTGCTGCTGCTCTGGTTCATTCTGTGCTTTTAGTATGAATAGACTTGTGCATTTATCACATCGACAAAACCAAATGTTTACATGTAAGTTGCCAACAAAGCATTACTCTACATCAGCCATTGGAAGCAACTTTTTCCACCAAATAAAGTTTTCACAAACGTATAATTTTGTTTTATTACATCTGTAGCGTCTTGATAGTATGTAAATCCCAGTTATTCTTAATTTTGGCCACATTTCCTCACCTTCACATCTAGATCATAGGCAATGACTCATGGGACGGTTTTGCAGGAAACATTTAGGAGCTAGCACAGCAGTACAATACCTGACTGTGTGGAAACAAGGCTGAGCTCTCCTCATGGCCAGTCATAAACATTCCTGAGTGGAAACAAGTCTCCCATGCTGGAATGTTGAAGAAAAAAACACAAAGGAAACTCTTTTTGGGGTTCAGTGATAAAGTCACTGCAGACAGACGGTGATCGTTTTCAACCATAATCATTCTTTCCTTCCCAGCTCTTGGCAGGTCATGAGTTTATTTTTAACACAGTGGGTAGTCTCGCACAGGTCTGTAACCAACATTGTGTTTTTTGTGGTTACTTACGAAATAAAAAAAAATACAGATTGAACAGCTCTCAGGTTGTGTCCTTACATATATTTAAACACTCAAAGTGGGTGATTGAAAATAGACTGGTTACCTCTAATACTGATGATCTGCTGTAGTTAAAAATCTGTATACATTTGTTTGGTGCATGATGAGGAAAAATGTAGATGGTGCTGGTGTTTGGACCCTAATGCTTTTTTGGAACCAACAGAAATGTGTCCATAGCATCGAGCTTTGACAAGTTGGTCTTAAAAAGTCTTTGACTTTTTGACCTGTTTATTTATTTTTGATTAGCCTAATAGTTGTCATAAATCAGGTCTAAACATACTGGAATCAGCCACTAAAATAATCACCACATATAGGTTTGTAATTTGTGGAAGAATACAAAAATATTCTTACTAGTGTAGATGCCCCAGTTGTATATTGACTGTCTGAGAATTTGCTGTTCTTCTACCCCTCGTCTCCTGACCCTGCTGACACTGTCCTACTAGGCCCTTGATCATCCTAGCTTGCATCTCATGATTATAGTAGCCTTGACACCCCCCTTTTCCTCTTACCTGGTGTGCATCTCATGTGTTAATGTCTCCTGGCTTCCTTTCCTCCTCACCTATTGTAAAAATGGAAATGTCCCCCCCCCGTACCATATGTCTGTTAACCACCACCCATAATTTACATAGTGTCTGACCACTCTTTGTTAACCCTATATAAATGACCCTCAGCCCTCTGCTCGGGGTCAGTCTTCTGTTCCAGACACGGTCTGTGACACTATGACTCACCGTTTTCCGGATTACTGAATAAACTTCCCTTCCATCACAGCAAACTTTGGGTTAGATTTTACTCTTTTCTTCAACAAATTGTAGAATGTAAATTCCCCCCATGTTGCTAAAAACCCAAATTCCCAGAAAAAGAAACAAGGACATGACCTCAGTGCCTTCAAAGGTAGTCATGGCTCTGGTCTTAGTGAGGCTTTCAGGGACTGAGTTAGCTGGGCTGCTTGAAGTGTTTATCAAATGTCAGATAGTTTGTATTGCATTATTAGTTATCATTATTATTATTAGCTTCCTTCATTTCGATAAGGTCCAATTGGAACTGACAGGTCGTTTTGTTCAAACCTCTGATCATTCTGTACTTTTGCCTCATCACCAGGTACTACCTCCATATGTGAGAGCTAAGTTGTGAGCAAGCTTTCATATGGTATTAAAGGTAGGTAGGTTAAACTATTATGACAGGCTGGTTATACTGTTGAGTAACATGCAATTAAGTCTAAATACTAACATGTAATCACTAGTCAAGTGTCAATAAGTGTCTTTATTTTGAAAGTTTACAGAAATGATGGGATCATTTCTACATCTTTTAATGGTGTAAGAGTCATGAGATAAGTTAATTAATGTTTAAGATAATTCATGGTTAAGATTATTTGCTAAAAATATATTTACAATGTTTACACAGTTAACTATTTACATATTAATATTTACAATTATTATTTACATGTTTAAATATTCTCTTCAGCATGTTTTAGACTGCTAAAATACTGTGTTGAATCTGCACCTTTAGGTTTCAGTGCATTTACCTAAGTAAGTCTTCTCCTAGCTTCTGATTGGTTACTTTTAGTCACATGAGATTCTGAGCGGAAAAAGTGAAGCGTGGTTGTTGATGTGCGCTGCTGAAGCTTGGGAAGTAAAGTTGCTGCTAAGAGAACACTCCGTCTCCATCCTGCTGTTATTTCTCACTAAGAGTGTTTTAACCACCACACAACGAACCCGCACGTTACAATGGTAAGAAATGTCCATTAAAAATTAAAATGATCCAGCAGTTATATTTGCACAAGAAAAGAAAACCATACAATACAAAACAGTGCACCAAAATAAACCATTTGAACAGACCTACTGTAGTATATGTACAGAACTCTTTTTTTATTTCCTGAAGTGTGTCCTGCAGAGGGCCATGCAGTTGGGAGAAATTCACAATATAATTTATTATAGTGGAGTAACACTGACCTATATTCAGGACAGACTTGTGTGGTGGAAAACTGGCACAAAGACAGAAGGCAAGAACAGCATAAATGTGAAGACACAACAGCAACATGTTGAGGCAGTGTAGGCAGATCCATAGCCACCACCAACACTGACTTTTTACTGTGTTACACTACACACACACTACATTTAGTTTGTCTCATATTCTGAATATTTCTAATATTGTTTGTTATTGTTTCTAATACTAATTGTTTTTATTCAACTTGTGTCTTACTTTTGTAGTTTTGGCCATCAGTTTATAAGTTAGAATAATATTTACTAAGAATTTAATCAAATCATCATTTTGGCAAATGATTTGAATATTTCTGTTATAATCACTGACAAAATTATCACTGATTGTCACCTCCCTCATATAGCAAGTTTGGTGGGTAGATCTTTTCTCGATCATTCCTTTTTGACAAAAGAATGCAGTCTTCTGCAGTATCAGCGGGCTGTTGGCCCACAAACCTCACATTGAGAGTTTTCAACACATTAAGATATTTCATATCCTTTGCAAGGAGTTAAGGCACTTACCATTAAGCCAAAACAAATAGAATGGCTTTCCAGAGTCACAATGATCTCAGCTATGGCAGAGGTCACTGAGGTTGTTGAAAAGCTCCAGGGATAAATAAGATGCTAAGGGTTCTGGGTATTGTTGGGGTGCCTTGGTTTTCATTCCTCTTCAATGTCATGTGGTGTTCAGGGACATTGCCTATCAGCTGGCAGTGGGTGGTGGTTTCCATTCTTTAAAAAGGGTCTGGACGGTGGACTTCATTAATTCGGGTATCACACTGCACAGCCTTCCTGGGAAATCTTATTCCAGGGTACTGGAAAGGAGACAGCAGCCGATTGTCAAACCTCATTCAGGAAGAACAATGTGAATTCCATTCTGATCCCAGAACAGTATACCAGCTCTTCACTGTTCCAGGATCTCTGGTCATAGGAATTTGCCCATTCAGTCTACTCATGCTTTATAGATTTGGAGGCGGTGTGTGATTGCATCCCACAGGGGACTGCACAAATATGGGAAATATGTCCAATTTGGTGACGCCAACATCAACAACTCCATAAGCTGTGATCACCAAGAAGGAGAGACCTCAAAATCTCAGGCCATGGTACTCTTCTGGAAGAAGGTGGATTGCTGTCCCAAGTGAAGGAGTTCAAATGCAGTGATGCAGTTTCTTAACAGACTGTTGTGGTGAAGAAGGAATTGAGTCTGAAGGGGAAGCTCTTTCAACTATTTCAGGTGGCATCAGATCAGGATGCCTCCTAGGCACCTCCCTATGGAGGTATACCACGCTTATAACTATAACTAGGAGTAGACCTAGACATATTGGGATCCCCCAGAAAGAGCTGGAGGACATGGCAGAGGAGAAGGGAGGACCAAAAGAATTCATTGTGAATACAAATGGCTAAAATGAGTTTCCTTTGCAGGGTGTCTGAGCTCACCCTTAGGGACAGATTGAGGAGCTCAAACATTGGGACGAAGCTCAGAGTAGAACTGCTGCTCGTTCATACTGGCAGGAACCGGAAGAGGTTGTTCGGGGCATCTGATCAGAATGTCGCCTGGACGCCTATCTGTGGAGTGTGGAGGTATTCTGCGTATATACAACTGGAAGGAGAACCAGACCATGCTGAAGAGATTAGTTTAGCCAAAGGATACCTCAGGATACCCCTGGAGGAGCTGGCGAAATTGGGCTACTTCGCTTAGCTTGTGGCAGAAAAGGGATGAATGAACGATAGACATGTCTAAAAATCTATTTCTGTTGTCTCCTTAGCAGTAAAGAGCATCCCTGTTTACATGAGCAAACGTCCTTTAATTAGAGACCACATTATTCATTTGGGTCTAAAAACACAGTTTCAAACACTGATGAGAACCTCAATATGGTAAAAGCAGACATGGTTGTGCTGAGTCGTTCTGTGGTAGGTTCATTATGTGGGGAAACTGTGGCTATAAATGTAACATGCCAGTGAAATGAATGAGACCATGATAACAGGCTTTCACATTGGTTGTCAGTTGCTCTTGACCTGGTTTCATGTCCTCCCAGCTTCAGGCCTCCGTTTTAAAAACAACTGGGTTTGCAGATAATCTTAAATAATGACCCAAGTGTGAAAGATATCGATAGATATGGAATGCTTTTTGTGTCTCATATTAAAGTAGATTTTGGACAGCTATGCAAATACATCCAAAGTGTAAGAAACTAAAATGTCCAATATGTTTAAAAGAAACTTTATATATATATATATAAAATCTTGTTTTGATCACTCCCATACCAGTACTCCCATACTTTTATTGTACAGTATTGGTGGAGAACGGTCCTTTGTAGAGCTCCACCTGCTACTATGCTGCAATCAGAATATTAATACATCTTTAATAACAACAAAGGTATCCAAGTCTTTCAAACAAGGGGGGGGGGGGGGGCCTGGATTTAAACTTAAACTTAAAAAATATTAACTTAAAAAAAAAAAAAAAAATCACAATTAGCAGCCAAAAATCTGGGCTCAAATGTGAGATGCACTGATGTGTATTAAAAGTAACTGACAAAATCTGTCTTCAATAATCTATGTCTATTTTTGAGTGCCTTCACAACTGGCAACATGCCTTCTACTTTTTTCCCTGTCCTTCATCATCCTTTTCACTTTTCCCTCCCATCTTTCCTCCTCTCTTATTCCAAGCAACATCTTAATTTTGTCAACTTTAACAAGCCAACCTGTAATTTAGTGCTTTGAGAAGACAGCTGATACTATAAATGGTGAAGGTTCAGGGTCTCTGAATCCGGTCTTGACAAATGAGTCGAGCTGAGTGAGTTAACAGTGTCCCACAAAAACACACTTATGACTGGTGGAGTGGAAGAAATTGACTTTATTTACGTTGCCATTTCATGTATTTATGTAGCACTTGACTGATGAAGCTGCACCCCAGATCAGCTAAGCGCCATCCCCACACTCATGGACATCGAAGGGACTATATAAAGGGTCTGAATGTAATGTTATGACATGGAGACGTCTCCATGATTACTCCTGCCTCAGTGGCAAACATACATCAGCTTTTCAATCAGGAGAGACTTAATTGAAGAGATGCTTAAAGAATAAAATGTATTCACCCAGTGCACAATAGGAAGTTGAAGAAAATGAAGTCTTTGGTGAATAGACTCCATCATTACGTCATATTTTGAGGGGATAGTGATACCAGGATTATACCCCCGGTAGAGTCTAGACACTGGTGGTGGTGAAGGGGTGAAGAGTATTGGCTGGAGATCTGGATGGATGTGCAGTGGGACTTCTGAGCTCACTGAAAGGGCCAACTGGGAAGACTGGTTGTGATAAAAACAGGAGGTGAATGGGGTGGAGGAGGGTTGCATCAATCTGACACTGAAATGACTGCTGACAGCAGCAGAGAAAGGAGCAGTTTTAAACGTTGACAGCAATGAGATCATTGGCTCACAAGAGGTAGTGGCAAAATCTGATTGGTTTAACTGAAAGAGTGACCACCCTCAGTCAGCAGATTGAGCTGGAGTTGGAGTTGTCAGTCTTCCTGATTGAACTTCATTTGTCGTTGTTGATTCATATGGAAAAACAAGACTAAGCCATGCTAGTGGCTCTGTGAGGCTGTACTAAGGCACAGCAATGCTAACATCAACATGCTAATATGTTTGCAATGACAATGTTTACATGCCGATGTTTTGCAGGCATAATGTTTACTGTGTTCATCCTCTTAGTTTAGCTTGTTTGCCTGTCATGTCACACTTTTCATTACTCTTCGCTGGCTCTCTGTTGCTGCTCACATTAAGTTCAAGTCACTAATTCTGTCACAAGCACGACACCCACCTACTTGAGCAGGCTTATGAGCTTTCTCGTTCACTACGATCTGCCATTGAATGACCACTAGTCCTACCGACACAATGAGGCAGAATATTTTAATTCAAACTCTTCTCCTGACGGTCAGCAGAAGCCCCCTCTGTCTTCAAAAATCACTGCAAAACCTACCTCTTCTGAGATTTCTTAGTCACCTAACATGCTCTCTCTCTTTCTCAGAAAGTGTGATCTTCTCGTCTGAGCTCCTCATCATGATATTCTCTGTCTGACATTTTCTTGTGAAAGCATCACTACTTTCTTTGCTAGTTACTTTTTGTTTACTAACTAGTATTCGGGTCTTCCAGTCCTGGTCAACCAATGATAATGCACATCTGAGTTTGACGTAGAGGAATGATGCATTTATGTGCGGTCTGAAGTCAGCAATATTTGTAGACTATTCAATACGACTGAATGTTTTTTCACGTATGAGAAATTTTTACGACATTCATGTCAGATAATTATTTGTATTCCCTGTTGAGTTTCCAAACATCATAGCTTATGAATGCAATGCTATGTGGCAGCTGAATGGCGAAGCTCTGTCGTCAGACCTTCACTTCAGCATGTGAATGCACCACAAGTGAAGACCTTTGTTTTTCATTATGATACACTAACTATGTTGAGCAGGTTTTGAGTCTCTGCAGATTGATTTTGATAGCGTACTAAAATTAACTACAACACTGGGCCCATGGAAGGTAGGATTTGGGAAATGGTTGTCAGTAATGTAAGTTGTAAGCACAGGATTTATTGGGCTGAAACCACTGGTATGGTCCTTTAAATTGAGTCTTTCGGGATTCACTGGAGCACAACAAATACTGTACAGATTTGTCTTAAAAGAACCTTTAACGAAAAGAGTTGTATTAGTAAATTTATTTCATTTGTATGTATATAAAGACAATGCATTACAAGAACTGTGATCATTATTTACAGTGCTATATGGCACTGTACACCATCTGCAGTATGGGACAATTTCAGATTCATTAAAATATTACATCCCATATAATACATTTCCCATCAGTCAACTATGAAATACATCTAAAAATCACACTTAGATTGTCTATTCAGTTTTGAGGATTCATATGTTGTGAGATATTTATATGGGCTCAAAGAAGAGTCAATAAGATTTTTGCATGTGAAATATATGTAGAAAAAAAATTGAGAATGTCTCAATATTTTTTTAGCACAAATTGTATCATTGTATCAAAAAAATGCTTTTGTGAACATTGGAGTCAAAGCAGGAATCTGTGTCCGAAACGCAAAGTTCTCAAAGTTCCCATGCTGTAACACTGAAGTTACACATAAACACACATTTATGTTACAAGTACAAGGTTTTGGCTTTGCGTTTACAGCCGAGCAACAACAACAGCATGTGTGCATGTGTGACTTTGGTGTTACACAGTGATGTAACTAACAAAGAGTCATTCAGTGGGAGCAAAATGTAAATTATCTTTGTACCATTCCAGTTAGTAACTTACACTACACTGGAATAAATGGGGGACCATCTTGAAACACGATATACTTTGACATTTGCAAGTAAGTTTTTAAGCTGTTCTACAGCTAGCTAATTAGCTTGTCAGCTACATCTGCAAACTGTTAGCAGTGCACTTTTCCTCAGTGAATGTTTGCTTAGTAGCTGATTCAAGAGAAAAGAGCTAATGAGTTATGGTTTAAAGTCTGTGTCACGGCTGCTTTATGGAGGTTATCGTCATCGTCAGCCAATGATGGAACAGTGACAGAGCATTACTTCTTTTTGTTAAAAGTTTAAAATGGAATGATTTGATTGGCACAGAATTTCTCTTCATTTTTACAGACAGAGAAACAACAACAATTTGTTTTAGTGGAGACAGGGGGCATCGCCCTGAAACCTAAAAATACAAAACACATACATTTTTCCCTTTTTGGTACTGATTTTGTTTCCAAAAGTGAGGACTTGACATGTAATTCACAAAATAGATCAGTATGCTGTATCAGAAAACCTCTAATTTCACTGAAATCTAATTTCACTGAAATTTCACTTGACTGATTTGTCAGGTCCTGTTTACAGTCGTATCTGACGTGGTGGTCACATCATTTAAAAGTATCAACAGGGTTTTAGAGAATGTGATGATGAGCAGGTCCAAGGTTTCTAGGTGTGTTCATTATGCATGAGGAAGTGGTAAGTGTGTCTATCAGTGTAACTGTGTTAAGGTCTTTTTAATTTGTTTTGTGTTGGACCAGGGTTCAAGGGTTCTTGAGTTCATCCAGACTTGTTAAGGTAAGTTCAGACCAAAGACTCACAACGAGACGAGACCATTTTAGAACGTTGCAGGGACGTGGCTCTTTTTTTGCCAGCTGACCCGAGGGGGGCTCCTTACATTTAAATTTACATAGTTTGAATTTATTGAGGGCACAAAAACCTATAATTTGGACACTCCAGACACATTTCCAGGGTTGTAGTTGAGAGTGTGTCTTGGTTCTAGAGTTTGGGACGGAGGGATCCGACCATAGGCTTTTCTGAGCAGAACTCTTTCCACCAGGATGGCCGTTCCAGCACCTGGCTGCCCTGCATCACTGTTGACCACAGGTTCTTGTAAAGCTGCATGAAGGAGAAACAAGGAGATGAGTCACTGTTCACTGTTGAGACAAAGGTCCTGATCCATTCCCCATCTTCTGTTTACTGTAAAAAAATACTGGAACCATTTCCTAATGCACCCTTCTATTGTGATGGGAGTAGATGCCGTTGGAGATCCAGGATCCAGCCCTTGACCTGGGACACAGCTATGTAGTCAGATACATCCAACACCTCTAACATCCCTCTTCGAACTGTCAGTTTTCCCTTGTCTAAAAATAACATGCCTATTTATATTAGACATGTGAACCCCCCACTGGCTGCACTATTTTAATTGTACAGGTTTTTGGTTGATTTTTTAAATACTGAAATGTATTCCATAGTTAACTTTTAGAGTGTTGCACAAGTTTTTCAAGTGCTCTTTTCCATGTACCTTGCTAAGAGGTTTAGTTGTGCCAGAATTACAATATGGATTCTATCTAGAGCTACTGACTGTTTGCTAAACCCCTCCCTCACACAGCCATTGTCAAATCATAGCTTAGCAACCATAACTAGGTATGAGTTTTGCCTTTGCGTTTCTCCACATGCCGAAGAAAGAACAAGAAGAACAAGGGGTTCCCTGGGCTCTATTAAGAGCAATCAGTATCCAAAGAGTTTGGGGGGTGGTGTCTTTTTTAGCCTTTCCAAAACCAAAAATACAAACTTGTCCAAATAACTTATTACTATAGTTAATATGTAAATGGAATTACGTATATTTTCTTCTAATATGTTACTATAATACTTTGTGTAACTATCTCCAGAGACATAGTCTTCAATCAGCTCACTGAGGAAATGTTAATTAGCTAGCTACAGTTGATATAATCTGCCCCCATTATCATTGTAAACGGTGTATATGCAGTGCTAGACTGGAAAACTTGAAAGACCTAGCAAAAGTAACTACTGGGGCAGGGCTTTAGCCAAGGCTCAATTTACAGTGGTTGAGCAAGTATTTAGGGCTGGAGTGTCCAGTCTAAGGGCATAACAACAGGACTGATGAATATTGTTGAACACATTGAAGAACAGGGGACTGAACCTTTTGGTTATGGTGTGGGTGGACACCTTCTTCATGCCAAGTTTTGATATGAAAGACTTTCCTCCCTGAATAATCTAAGCTGTCATCATCACTTCCTGTCTAACCAGACCTCAAAAACCTGCAATCAAACCTGTTGTCACCTTGAGCACACTATAAACATACTGCTGGCCTTCCAAATTTCACATCTCTTCCTGTTTCAGACAAACAACCCAGACAGATCTGATGAATTATGGCTCTGAACCTCACTATGTATTTGTATGTGACAGTAGATGAACAGGAAGTTTGTTTATGTGGTTATATTTCAGTAAATCTGGGTCGATGAAGATTCTGGAGAGTGATTCACATCAGAGGCCTGTACTACGAAGCAAGTTCAACATACCCAGGATCTCTTTTTGTTATCTGGCTTCACTAAGCCTAACAATCACGATCCCGCTAAGCGGTCACACGACGCTGGTTATCAACTCGGTAAGTCATCCCAGGGTTTCCCATCCAGCCATGAGCGCGTTCACATGAAATGGGTGGTGTTTGCAGCATATGACCAATCACAAACATGACAAGTGTACTGGCAGCAGAGCGGCACGCTTTACCGACGAAGAGCAAACTCTAATATTAGAGAAATACGAAGAATTTAAACATCCTCCAGGCTAAAAGCAACACAGCTGCAGCTGCTGAATGCAGGAAGGACAGCTGGCAAAAAAACCCAACTGTGTGAATGTGTAAATTAACAGGCTTATAATATCACTGCCCCGTCAGCAGTATTACATTAAGTTAATGTGTTGCTTAGATGTATTCTTATGGCGTGTTTGACAATTTTAGCCTGATTCTTTCAGCTGCAACCCCGGTGGTGTCAAACAGACAAAAAATAAATAAATATAAAAACATAATTTAGCGGTAAATAGGCTTACATTCATCTCTTATAAGTACAAAGCTTTAGTGCTTCAGTCAGTCTCTGTTGTAGGATGACACAGATACTATAAACTCTCATATAAACAGAGTTCCTCTCATGATCCACGTACCGAGCTGCACTTCTTTTCTATTGGTGATGCCATTTTCCAAGAGACCTGATTGGTCAGTAGGCGGGGCTTTAGTACGCGTTGATCTGTTATCTCGAACATAACCTGCTCCGGAGCAGGTTAGGCGTGCAGCATCAGTTACCATGGCGATTTACCCCGGTAAGAAGTGAACCACCGTCGTAGTCCTGAAAACCCAGAGTTGAACCTGAAGTTATCTC